>JADBJO010004886.1:17287-24787 GCA_016801955.1 Conus betulinus
CTATCTATCGTCTGTCTTGTCTGTCTGTCCTGTCGCTCTATCGCACCTCTCTCTCTTCTCCTCTCTCTCCTCACTCTTCCTCTCTCTCTCTTCTCTACTCTATATATATATATATTACATTATATCGGGTGTGTGTGTGGACGTGTGTGGTGTGGGTGTGTGGTTGTGTGTGGTGTGTGTGGGTGGTGTGTGTGTGGGGTGCGCGTGCATGCGCGTGTGCACCCTGCGTGCGCGGCGCGCGCGCGCGCGCGCGCGCGGGTGTGTGATAGCACAAAATGACAATCTTGTTACGATTCGCAATCACCCCGGGATATAATTTCGAGTTGTTCTTGTGGCAATGTGCACGCGGCGGGCGTTAACTTGGGCTAAGGCATTGCTGCAATTTTGAGTTACCTAGGTAATCGTGCGAGGAACGTGATTTGCACGGGAACAATTGCTAATCGTCGCAGCGACCTTGAAATCAAAATAGTCACGCATGTGCGCGGGCCTAGAGAGAGAGAGAGAGAGAGAGAGAGAGAGAGAGAGAGAGAATGTAAAAGAACTCAGATTCATTATCTTCGTTATTTGTAAACCGACAAGAAACGTTTTACCCCCATTACGTCTTTTTTTTTTCAAACGATGTAGCCACTGTTGCAACGGCATGCAATTTTCTGCTTAATTCCGTGCTGATCTTAAACCGAGGGAAACGTTCCCACTGAACACTGTTCACTTGTCAAGGTTATCGTGGTTTTTGCTCTGCCCGAGTCACAATGTTGAACATCTGTATTCCAACAGCAACTGTTGCGAGTGCAAGGAACATTGAATTATCTGTGTTCAATAAATAACAATAATAATTATAGAGAAAAGTTAGAGCTCTGGTCTCAGGTTGACTGACGTTTACATCTCCACGAATACTTCATATCAGAAAAATACCGGAATATTTTTTTGCGCTCATGTTTGGACAGGAATAGGGGCAACGTGGGCACCCCCTGTACTGTCATCAAAATGGGTTGCTGAGTCCGAAAACCTCGTGGAAGATAGAATGTTCGGCAGCAAATAAGGTTTACCAGTGGACAGCCTCTTTTTCGGAACAAGACCAAATCATGTTGATACGTGAACCATCCCCACTGCAAATCAGGTTATAGAACCAATGCAGGGCCAGTTTTACCTTGTTGTGATACCCACCCCAAGCAGTTACAACATCAGTGCACACAAATACATAACCGAACTGCCTCATGGCAAGGGTTTTCTCATGTTTCATATGTAACAGTCCGTCATTGATCTAGGGCCCCATCCCCCACGAAAACTTTCAAGATATGATCAATCTCCGTCTTGTTCTGGACCAGTCTGTGTCATGGCAGCAATAGCATACATAGCTGCAGCATCAGGATCCTCAGTCAGTGTGGAACCATCCATCTGCTCCTCCGGCCGTTTGATAGTGCAGGACTAGGACTAGTATGCGTCAGTACTGGAGCGGCCCGTGTCGTCGCTGCTCGACCACAGACCGACGTGTTAGCGTGCACCTCCAGCTGTTATATTCAGGTAAGATTTTTTTTTACCCTCTGTCTGTCAGTTTGTCTGTCTGTGTCACAGTCTGTCTGGCTGGCTGTTTGTGTCTGTCAGTCTGTCGGTCTCTCTCTCTCTCTCTTCCTCGGCCTCCTCTCTCTCCTCTCTCTCTCTCTCTCTCCTCTCTCTCGCATCTCTCTCTCTCTCTCTCACCTCTCCTCTCCCACTCTGTCTCCTCTCCCACTCTGTCTCCTCTCTTACTCTCACTGACTCACTCTCTTTCTTCTCTCTCTCTCTCTCTCTCTCTCTCGTCTCTCTCTCCTCTCTCTCTCTCGCTCGCGCTCGCTCTCTCTCTCTCTCTCTCAATCAGATCAATTGTGGGACAGTTTATTTTTTCTTTTAAAACAGTAGAAACCTTTCACTCATTGCTTCCTTGAAAATTGTAATAATTCTTTTCATCTTGCGCTGTGTGTGCGTTTGCGCATTCTATTCTATTATATATTTCAAGTTTTCATGAGCGTATTTCATTAATACTATGCTGTTTCTTTGTAATTAGTTTTAATGCACTCCCCACATCACATAAAACGATCTCTACGTGTGTGTGTGGTGTTGTGGTGTGTGTGTGTGTGTGTGTGTGTGTGTGTGTGTGTGCACGAGCGCGTGTATGTGCGTGCGTGCGTGCGCGCGCGCGCGCGTTTGGCGTGTGTGTATGTGGGTGTGCGTGCGCGCGCGCGCGCGCGTGTGTGTGTGCTTTATTTGATCGCCAGTTTTAATGTTATCAAGTTTTACCACTTTATTACGTGTTGTGTGTGTGTGTGTGTGTGTGTGTGTGTGTGTGTTCATGTCTCACCCTTTCATTTATAGCAAGCCATCGCGCCAACAGAACAATGTTCTTTCAAAGTGAACAAGTGACCCCTAAACAGTAATGGCTTTGTAAGTGTGTGTCTATGGTACAATTGGGGATAATACGCCAGACCCAGGGGGCGGTGTGCCTTGTAAAGCCGTAGCAGTCATGCGTTGCCCCCCCCCCCCCCCCCCCCTGCCAGACGGACGGAGGGTTTTGACAGATGTCGCCCCGATTGTTTGTGACGCTCACAATCCCACGACTAGAGCAAAGTCTGAGCGACTGACGTGACCAGTTGTTTCTGGATCGTCTGTCTGTCTGTCTGTCTGTTTGTCTCTCTCTCTCTCTCTCTCTCTCTCTCTCTCTCTCTCTCTCTCACACCCATCCTCTCTCTCTCTCTCCCTCCCTCCTTCCCTCCCTCCTTCTCTCTCTCTCTCTCCTGCTATACTGATGTTAAATGTTTTCCCCCTCTTCTTTATTCCCAGGGATAGGTGCAAAAAAAAACATATGTATTACTCGCTTACCTCATTACCTCGTAAAGTGAAAGTTTGTACGCTTCTCTCCTCTCTCTCTCTCTCTATCTCTCTCTCTCTATCTCTCTCTCTCTCTCTCTCTCTGTCCATGTCTCGTCTCTGCCCTCTCTCACTCTCTCTCTCTCTCTCTCTCCTCTCTCTCTCTCTCTCTCTCTCCTCTCTCTCTCCCCTCTCTCTCTCTGCCCCCTCTCTCTCTCTTCTCTCTCTGCGTGCGTGTTTCCGTGCGTGCGTGCGCGTGCGCGCGCGCGCACATGTGTGTATGTGTGTGGTGTGTGTGTGTGTGTGTTGTGTGTGTGTGTGTGTGTGTGTGTGTTTGCATGCGTGCGTGTGTGTGTGTGTGTGTGTGTGTGTGTGTGTGTGTGTGTGTGTGCATGCTTGCGTGGGTGCGTGTGTGTGTGGTGTGTGTGTGTGTGTGTGTGTGTGTGGTGTGTGTGTGTGTTTGTTTGTTGCACCGTCGAATACGCTAAAAGCGAGAGTCTAGGGAGAGTTTGTTTTTGCTTCGATTTAGCCGAACTCAAGCCAGAGCCCAAGTCGTCTATTTTTTGGCAACTCTTTGTTTCTGTATTCTGTGAACCCGAGGCGCCTCCACAAATGAGTCTTTGGTGTACTGTTTACAGCCCACAACACGTCCAACTGTCAGTAGGAAGAACCTCTGGGGGGGGAACGTGACGACAGAGGAGAAGAAACTTTTTTCTCAGACAAGTGCTTGTGTCCTGAATCCTTACACTCTTTAGGGGCAGGCCCCATCCAGATCATGACTCCCAGAGGTCCTTCTGCTGCAACCATGTCTTTCGGTTGCTTTGTTTTTGCCTGGCGCCGCCGGAATTCGAACCCAAAACTCTTGGAGGGGTAGATGTCCCAAGGCATGGCTTTTTTGTTGAAAAATACAGATGATTCACCCACATCGCTAACGGATACTTTTGTATAAGTCTGGAAATTTAAACCCTATGAAGCTCACTTTTGTTTCATCGACCAGATTCAGCTAGATCGTTCCAGCTGCCTCTACCATTGTATAAGTGTTCTGGCCGCTTCTTACCAGAAATCCTGAGCTGTTACATGAGAGGCTAGTGAATCTACACCCCCCCCCCCCCCCCCCCCCACCTTTGCTCTCACCACAGTAGCGAGGACTTAGGCCTGGAAGCCGGATTCCTTTAAGCTGCTGGCTAGGCGTAGCCTACTTCTCAGTCTTGTACATATGAACTTTCTCCATTCTGCGTTCGTATGGCACAGTGAGTTTCGATCAGATCTATCCGCTTTGATGAACGTGAGTGGTGAACAATGTCCGGTCATACGCCAGTCTTGCTGATGATGTCTGGCTGGTTCTCCCATTCGGGCGGGTCTGCGATGCATTCCGAATCGGCTACTCCAGCCAGTAGACCCTGTTTCCATGCTGCATGCTGATGTCACAGCTGTGCCAGACCATGGTTTGCGGTCTCCTGACGTGTGGAAACTTCGCTGTTGGAGCTTCCGATGGCGTAGTGGTTCTTCTGGGTCTTTATAACTAGGTTCATTTCCAGAAGTTGGGGCCCGGCCATGCCACAGAAAATGTCGAAGGGTTAATTTAGACAGTTAGCGAGATAGCCAGCGAACGAATGAGGGAGGGAGCGAGAGGGCGAGAGGGGGAGAGAGAGAGAGAGGAGAGGAGAGAGGAGGAGAGAGAGAGAGAGAGGAGAGAGAGAGAGAGGAGAGAGAGGAGAAAAGGAAAGAGAGAGACAGAGACAGAAAGGAGAGAGAGATACAGAGAGAAAGGTATGTATATAAAGAGAAAGAGACCAGATATAGAGAGAAAGATAGAGAAGAGAAAACATAGAGAGAGAGAAGAGAGAGAGAAAAAGAGATAGAGAGACAGAGAGAATGAGAGAAAGAGAGAGATAGAGAGACAGAGAGGACAGAGAGAGAGAGAGAGAGACAGAGACAGAGAGAGAGAGGAGAATGAATGAATGAATGAATGAATGAATGAAGATTTATCGCGTATGATTTACAAAGCCATTCACAAGGGAGAACGGGGGGGGGGGGGGGGGGGGGGGGGGGGGGGGGGGGGGGGGGGGGGGGGGGGGGGGGGGGGGGGGGGGGGGGAGGATAGGGACAGTGGCATAAACAAAAATCAGAAGAGAGCCGCGACTGACAAACATTACAAGGAAAGCCCGTCGTGATGAGGAGTCCATGTTGTGTGGAAGTGTGTGTTGTAGTTACCGACGGAATGTGTTCACATCCTACTTCAGAAAAAACTCTACACCACTCATCACTAAAACTTTGTCGACAACCGTTGTCGTATGAGAATTTAATTCGGAAAGAACAGCTACAGTTTCACTGTCTCTGTCACACTGTGCCAAGTCAGAAAGAGGCAGATATAGAGAAAGAGAGAGAAAGAGAAAGAGAGAGAGAGAGAAAGAGATAGAGAGACAGAGAGAAAGAGAGAGAAAGAGACAGAGAGACAGAGACTGAAAGAGACAGACAGAGAGACAGAGACAGAGAGAAAGAGAGGAGAGACAGGACAGAGAGAGAGAGAGAGAATGAATGAATGAATGAATGAATGAATGAATGATTTATTGTGTATGATTTACAAAGGGGAGACGGAGTGGATAGGGACTGTGCATAAACCCAAATCAGAAGTAAACATGACTGACAACATTACAAGAATGTCCATCGGGATGAGAGGTCCAGATCATGGAAAAGCACAGAATTCAGTTCTCGACGTCGAACATAGACAACAGTCAATCAGAACTTTTAAAAACAATTATCAACAGATGCGAGAGTGCAGCTGTCATGGTGGATCGTTAAGTTTTCCGTTTTCAACCCTGTGTTATGTGTTGCGCTGCCTTTCACCTCTTCCTTCAAGGCACCGAAGCGGTCATCCATTTTCCTTGACATCTCTTCTAAATACGAGGCTAGTCTTTTACTGTGGTATTGTGTGAATGTGCTGCGGGTGACCCATTAGCATCAGAGGAATCTCCATCATCGCGTGGATTATGCACTGTCTGTCATCCACATATTTCCCTCTGCTACGAAGGCTTCAGCGCCATGTTGTGTGTGGAAGTGTGTTACCGACGGAATGCGTTTACGTCCTACTTCAGAAAACTGTACACACTCGTCACTAACACTTTGTTTGTCGACACCGATGTCAAATGAGAATTTTAATTTAGGGAGTTACTGTTTCACTGTCTATGTCACGCTGTGCCATGTCGATGTGCTGTGTTCCATTGCCGGACTGTGCACTTGCTGCAGGCGAAGGTAGAGAGACGAGGGGGGGGGGGGGGGGGGGGTGTCAGAAAACTGACAGATGTCTGCATATGACACGTCATTCTTGTGTTCGCTGTTGTCGGTATTGTAGAACAAACTGGGTGGAGTCGGTAGGAACAGACCGGACGGGGTAAAAACACGTTCACTCGCCTTTTGATTCCTGTGTTCCTCGGATCTGTGATGCACATTTTCTCCTGAACACAGAAGTTTTCCGCTTGGCTTTCATTTCATGGCAGGGGAATGGTCGGACATTGTTTTTAGCCGAAGAATGACAACAATCTGACTTTCTCTACCTTCAAAGTTGAAAGATGATAACACCCATATCTCGCAGCGCGGCGTTTAGCATGTTTCCTACACTCGATGGTAGATCTTCAACCGGCATCTGGAAGTTTGTAAAAATGGACTGAAAATATTACCGGAGCTGAGAAGAGAAGTTCGACTTGCTAGTAACCAGACAAAGGAAGTCTCTCAGAGAGAGAGAGAGAGAGAGAGAGAGAGAGAGAGGAGAGAGCAGGAGAGAGAGAGGAGAGAGAGAGAGAAGAGAGGAGAGAGAGAGAGGGAGGCAGGGGACAGAGAGAGAGAGACAGATAGAGAGAGATACAGAGAGAGAAAGAGAGAGAGAGAGAGAGGAGAGAGGAGAGAGAGAGAGAGGAGAACTGGTTCTATATTATGCATGATCTCATTACATAAGAGGCTGAAAAATTCTTCCAGTCTTCTCTGGCATCTGCAGCAACCTTGGCATTCACCCTGAATGATGAGGATGTTTTTCCTGTCAGCCTTACTGATGGCAGTTAACGAACAAGTACGGAAACACTTGCCCCCCATGATGAAATGAATACACACCCATGACTCTAAATGAATCCTGCTTTCGACACAAAATCGCCTAGCAAAGAACACACAAAATAAACAAGGACCCCTCACCCACCCCCACCCACCAAGGATGTTTCAAGCTTGTCTGTCTTCCCGGTACCCGACAGATCGACACAGCAACAACATCTGGAGAAATGAGCACACAGAGATTAGCATTTATTCAGGACTGGCACAGCCTTTTCGATCTTGAATAGTCAAACAACACACAGACACACAGCAAGAAAACACAGGAAACCTCTGTTTGATTGGTATGGAAGGGAATCTTAATTAAGGCGGGGAACAGTAAACAGTAACTAACGACCTTAATCCATTTTAAAGTCTTTTTTTTTTTTTTTTTTTTTTTTGGGGGGGGGGGAAGGGGGTATACGTTTTCCTTATTGGTTCGCTCCTGCTCTGTCTTGTCATTTCTGCTTGGTGATTTGGTGTCGTAGGCAGGGTTCATTTGGAGTTAAAGGCGTTTGTTCATTTCATCCTGAGAGCAAGACTTATCTGACTTGTCCGTTAATTACTGCTTACTGTCCCCTGTCT
>JADBJO010004886.1:37287-42287 GCA_016801955.1 Conus betulinus
TGTTTGTGTTTGTGTATGCGTGCGTGTGAGTGTGTGTGTGTGTGTGTGTGTGTGTGTGTGTGTGTGTGTGTGTGTGTGTGTGTGTGTGTGTGTGTGCGCGCGCGCGCACGCGCGCTCGCGCGTGTATGTCCGTCGCTTCCGCCACAACAAACTAGAATAGAACTGATAAATGAACGTCTGTTACGACACAATTGACCTATCACTGAAGAGAGAGGGGCACATCTGTTACAGTATAATTACGTGATGACTGATGAGGGACACGCCTGTTACGACACAGTTATAGTATTGCTAATGAGGGACACGCCTGTTATGGCATAATCACATTGTAACCAATCAGGGGTACGTCTGTTAAGGCATCATCATACAACCTCCGTGCCAGGTCGTTCTCAAAGTTACTCACGTCGTTGGAAAGTCTGAAGCGTCAGTACCGGGTCATTTGGTCAGTCTGACTCCGAACGAACCGAATGCTTCGTGCCAGAGAGTGAAGCCCGTATGCCGAACGGGCACGTCCTCGTTCCACGCTACTGTGTGATCATTCCGAAGTCTGCGACAGTCGCAGTGTGATGTGTGCAACTTTTTTATTTATTTATCTGTTTGTTTGTTTTCAAACCTGAGTAGCGGTTTCAGCTGGACTGAGACCTGGTGAATATGTTGACCACAGCAGAAGGGGAACAGGACTGCTGTCCCTTCTGTTGTTGTGTTGCACGTGACTTGTGAATGGACACGCTGTGCGCTGGGCGTAGGGTACCACTTTGTCGGAAAATTGATCGTTGAACAGAAGTTCAGAGGGGGGGGGGGGGGGGGGGGGGGGGGGGGGGGGGGGGGGGTAACAGGGCACCTGAATGGACTGAGTCTTAAGAGTTCTTTGTTCATTCCACGTAAACAAAAGACCACGCCACACAGACGTAGGGAACGCAGACCCACACTATGAGTTTTAGGGTTACGTGTTTTGTGGCTTACATGCTACACCTCACTATAATTATTGCGGTCACCTGCCTTCAGAGGACGTTCATCACAGTGTTTTGTTTGTTGGTTGGGTTGGTGGGTTGGGGGAGGGTGGAATCAGTTGTATTTACTTCGTGTCTCCAGTGTTTGTATCCGCTGGTGGCGTCAAGAAGCTAACGATGGTAAAACAAATGATGCACGCACTTGTCATGTGTAAGGTTCTTGGCTAGTCTCTCGCACTCGTGAACACGTAGGAATGCAGACATAAAAAGATCTACTTGCAAAGTGAGATGACTGCAGGCGGAAATGTAAACAAATCTTAAATAAATGCTAGCGAACTGAAAAAAAAAAAGTGGACAGACGAATCACAAGACAAAACACGACGCGTTTCGACCTCATAGGTCTTCAAGCAAGAAACTAAACAATTATTACAACAAAAATGAAGTAACAATCACTTATCTTCAATCACTTCAGACAAAAAAAAGGACAAAATAAGTAAAGACTGAGAACAGAGGGACGCAACTAGACCTAACCTAGGGCAATGGGACAACCATGCCGTTCCCGACCTACCACCCATTGCATCATGTGGGATGGGGAGTTGGATAAGTGGTGGGAGGTGGGAGATGCTCATCTCAGCATCATTAGTCAAAAAAAAGAAACAAAACCAGCTGAGACGGCGAGAATGAAGAACGGATGGGCGAACTATGATCAAAAGAGTGATCACAGAAGGTTAGACTGGGAGTATTCAGAGAGAGGAAGGGACAGTAAGTAGGAAAAGTGATGAACACACGCACGAACGCACGCACGCACTCATGCACGTACGTAAAAACACACACACACACACACACACACACACACACACACACACACACACACACACGTCTCACACACTCTGGGCTCGCCGGATGCCAGCTTGACCTGGCTGCTTGGGCCGCCATGATGACTTTGGGCACTTTTGGAAGAGGTGTCCCCAGTTGTTCCTGGCTCGCCCTCTTGAAAACCTCTCCGCCCGAGGAAGAGTGTAGTCTCTCTCTCTCTCTCTCTCTCTCTCTCTCTCTCTCTCTCTCTCTCTCTCTCTCTCTCTCTCTCTCTCTCTCTCACACACACACACACACACACACACACACACACACACACACACACACACACACACACACACAGAGGCACGCACGCACGCACGGACGCACGCATGCACGCATGCACGCACGCACGCACGCACGCTCGCACGCACGCACGCACGCACGCACGCACGCACGCACGCACGCACACACACACACACACACACACACACACACACACACACTATTCGGGTGGCATTAGTTACTGGCTGGAGAAGATGCCGTCTTTGAGCAAGACCAACAGAAGTGCGAGGACGCGAAACTTTCACTCACAGTCGCACACCACACAAGAAGGAGACATCAAAGAGTTATTCTGCCACCAGCTCCCAATCTTTCATTGATCAATCTGTGGCAGTTTACCCCATCGATTGTTTGGTATAAGTTCAAGCTTGACGGAAGGAGAACAGATTGTTAAGTATTCAAAAGAAAGAAACAGAAATGGTGCCTATACACGAGAACGCTACTGTAACACACACTTAACCCTTCGCACTCGCTGAGCGCACAGAGAAAAGGGAACAAGATAGCTCGCCGAAAAGCCCCCCCCCCCCCCCCCCCATCCGTTCTTACAACCACAATTAAAGCCCGCCACAAACGGTCTTTATATCCCGCGGGGAAGACCTAAGAAAAGCCAGTCATACAAGCAGAAGAACTCAAAACAAATAAATCCTTTATTATAGCAATAGACAGATTTCAACAAGGATTATCAGCGAGTCCACCAAAGGAAAGGGACAAACCATTCTGAGACAAAACACCTGTTTGACCCTGTTGTTTGGCGTATTCACTAATAATAATTCTTTTCGAAAAAATATTTCAGTTTCCGCCGGCAGTCACCTCACTTCGAAACTATCCATAGACAGGTTTTGGAAGAATTTCAAGGAAACGATTACGCTGATCATAGAAAAGAAAGAGAACCCCATATATGTACAAAAATGACTTCCCGACGGCTTTCTGAACCTCTGGATGAATGCCATCTTTGGGAAGACCACCCTGAAGGAGCAGAGGACACACAAGAAGGCGATAGGGACAGGTAAAAAAAGAGAGGGATGTTGCTCAGTAGAAACACCTGCAGGCAAAGATCAAGAACTAGGTCAAGAAAGCCAGTAAGATGTGCCCGGATACAAGTTGTAAGCGAAGACTCCCGTAGAAACCTGCAAATCGTCACGTACTATGTAAAAAGAAGAAGAAAGCAAGTTCATCGTGAAAGGCTCGTGGAAGAATCAGGTTGGTTTTCTAAACAGCGGTGGTACCATACTGAAGGCATGACGATGACAACGACGACGACGACGACGATGATGATGATGACGAGGACAATGACGATGAAGATGATGAACTTTCTGTCAGCGTTTATATTGAGGTCACCCAGTCTGTGCCTCATAAAGGCGAGAGCAAATATCAAGCCGTGGATAACATCCTCGTTGCAGAACAAGGTGTGCACAAACTGTTGAGAATCGTTCAGCTCAGCAAGGCCAAGGAGTTTTATTCAGCCCCTGACTTCCCCCTAAGACGGCTAGCCTTATAAGCAAGTTGTGTCAGACATCCATCGAGGACTATAAGGATCCATGGGAATGGAAAGAGGCCATAGTTATATCTAGCCTTACAACGGGTGACAAAATACCGACCTGCGAAAACAATCCTGTGTCCCTGACGTCCGTAAGCTGAAAACTCGTGCAACATGTTGTCCACGGGTAACCTGTAAAATCGTTTAATATATTGAGCTCACGACTATCGTGAAACACATTCACTGTTCCCAGATCTTCCACAGTCCAGCATTGATTTCCAGAGCACCACCCGCTCAAGACCCGTTTATAGCGACAGTGTATGACATGGCACCAAATCTTGGTGAGAGAGATCGAGTGAACTTGCGGCTGCTTGACTCTTTTCAAAGCCATCGACACGGTTCCTTTCCAGATTCGACAGTACCAGATTCACAACCACGATGTTAGGAGTTCCACACTTCACCAAATATCGTCCTTTCTGTGGGAAGAAAACACAGCGTTCTACGCTCATCACGGCTGTACTCATCACCGGCTATAGTCATCAATGGCTATACCCATCACCGGCTATACTCATCAATGGCTGTACCCATCACCGGCTATACTCATCACCGGCTATACCCATCACTGGCTATACTCATCACCGGCTATACTCATCAATGGCCATACTCATCACGGCACGCGTTTCATTCGGTGTGTCTCGAGGCACTGTACTATGACCGCTTCTGGTAGCGATCCACCATGCGATCTCCCAGAAGCTGACAAACATTCCAGAAACAAACTGTTTGCTGAATCGCAGGAAAGCAGCAAATCATTATTAAAAGATCAGCCCTAGCTCCAAGAAGACCAAAAATGCTCTGAAGAATTTGGGAGAAAGCCTGGCAAAAAGAATTCAACCCAAGCATGTGTAACGCTATTCATATTCAGTCAAGCCAGACCGACGATCTTCTCGATATTCATTACCCTCTCCGTGCACAGAAGATTAGAAATATCAGAGGATAGCAAGCACTCAGGTGTGAGAACCTCTTAAGAAACAAGACACGTCCAGAATGTATCTACCAAAGGGAAACACAGACAATTCTGCCCAAGGCAAAGACAGGCAAAACGAGCTTTATATATCAGACAGACGTGGCTCTCCTCGTTTCCATCATGTATGTTACAACAGACGAGTCATTCCTCAGTTATAGTATACTGAAGAAGCAACTATCCAGCGGACATCAACCCCAAGGCTTGGGAGCAGTCAGCATCAGGTGGAGGTAGCTGGAGAGCTTCAACGCTCAGAGGAACCCAACACTCCGTGGAAACCAGACGACAGAACATCCAGAAGAGAAGGAGAAGGGAAGACCCAGGTCCGCAGCCCAACAACGCAGGCCAGATCTACACCTACCCACAATGCCACAGATCCTGCAGATCACCAATTGGACTAATGAGTCATCAAAGGGCG
>JADBJO010004886.1:57287-62287 GCA_016801955.1 Conus betulinus
TAAAAACAAATGCATCCAAACTAATCCAGTCCAGTTCAGACCAAACCCACCAGCAAAGCTAACAGAACAAAAACACCCAGAGGTTAACAGGTAGACAAAACACACAAAGCAACAGTAGCAACAACAACAAAACACAACCATTGCATTCTCCCTGCAGGGGGAAATCCACACTGACAGAAAAAAACACAATACTCAGGCACACAGAAATCGAGCGGCGGTGCTACTGCTGGATTGTTGTTTCTCTGGAAGCGCATCTACTGAAATGCCACGACAGAGTAAATCCATTGTGACAAAGGAATGGATAGGTGGCGTGCAATACCTTCTCTCCCACACACACTCCCCTCACCACAACACCTCTCACTATTCTCCCCTCTGCCTTTCTCCGTGCTAACACAAGAACCCACTTGAGGCTAAGGCTTTGCATATGAAAAAAAAAAACCTTTAACTGTGCTTCAGACCAATCCAGATAGATTAAAGGGGAAGGCAATATTATACGCTACTGTCAACTGGGATAGTTCACTCTCGAATTCCAAACTGCAGATGCGGCTTCGTTTTTGCATCATGGTATTACAGCTTCCTCCGTACTGGGGAAAAAGACATTATAAGCAGGTTGGGTGAAGATGAAGCCAATCTTCCTCCCAAAAGAGAGTTACATGTTCGGTCAGTAATTTTAGATAGAAAGGCCATTTACATTGACGTGCATAAAGGATTAAGACTGATTAGTGAGAGAGCGAGGGAGAAGGAGGGAATTATTTCCGATGAATTGTAACGGTTTTAAAATGCTGATAAAGTGAAGTGGTTACCATGAGAAAATTGTCCTCAGATAGTGTGCTTGTATGCACACACACACAACACACACACACACACACACACACACACACACACACACACACACACACACGGCACACACACGGCACACACGCGCGCGCACGCAAGCACACACACACACACACACACACACACACACAACACACACACACACACACACACACACACACACAAAGGAGGTTTGGGTTAAGTGGGGGAAATAGAGAGAATGAGGGAGGAGAGGAAACAGAGAGAGAGAGAGGGGGCTATTGAGAGAGAGAGAGGAGAGAGAGAGAGAGAGAGAGAGGGGGGGGGGGGGGGGGGGGGGGGGGGCGGTGAACAGACTTGATAATCCCTACCCTCTTTTGAACTCTCAAGCCGGTGGTTCACGTGTTGATGATTTTACATGTCAGAAGCAATTTCCCTTCAACAAGCCCTCAAACCAATTGGGGCTGGCATGAACGGTTGTCCTCATGTGTTTCTCTCAGGACAGAGAACGATAGTGAACCGATGATTGGGATGGGGTTTGGGAGAGTGGGAGGGAGAGAGAGGCATTTTGTGAAGAGGGAGAGCCAGTGAAGAGGGAGACGCTGTGGGTATGGAGAAAGGCAAGGAGTGAAAAATGTCTATGGATCGCTGAAATGGCTTGTGAATTGTATTTGAGAGGTCCCCAAAGAGAGAATAAGAGACTGGGCCAAATGGGGTGTGGGTGGATACGGAAAGGGAGGAAAGGTAGGGGGAATGGTAGGGATGTGTGGAGGGAGCGGTTGCTGTCTTTCGTTTGACAATCAATTCTGAAGAGAGAGAGAGAGAGAGAGAGAGGAGAGAGAGAGAGAGAGAGAGAGAGAGAGAGAGAGAGAGAGAGACAGAGAGAGACAGAGACAGACAGACACACAGACACACAGAAACACAGACAGACAGAGAAGTATACCTCTCTCTGTGTATCTGATTCTCTGTCTCTCTCTCTCCCCTCCCCCTCTCTCTCCTCTCTCTCTCTCTCTCTCTCTCTCTCTCTCTTCTCTCTCTCTCTCTCTCTCTCTCTCTGTCTCACTGTTTCTCTCTCTTCCTCCCTCCCCCCACCTTTGTTGAACATACTCGCAAAACACACAGACATACACACATACAAACAGTCCATCTCTCTCTGTCTCTGTCTCTGTCTCTTTCTCTCTCTCTCTTTCTCTCTCTCTTTCACACACACACACGCACGCACGCACGCACGCACGCACGCAAGCACACCACACACGCACACACACACACACACACACACACACACACACACACACACACACACAGAGGCGCGCGCGCTCGCGCGCGTGTGTATTGCCTACTCTCATCATACCCATTCAGCGACTCACCCGCACAGCTATTGCGCACGTGTCTTGGTGGCAAGAAATTAAGAGAGAGAACAAGATACACATGTGGTGGTTATCTTTCGCAATGTAAAATGCTTTGTACATTCCCTTGATTCAAGCGTTTCATCCGTTCACATGGGATATGCGTTTAATAAACGAATAAGCAAACGCTTTGTTGAGCATCCCCAGGTTGTCTAATGTGCAGTCTGGATAAGGAATGTTGGCTTTCCGATGAAGGATTTTTCACTGAGATAATGATCCCCAAAAGAACTGGAACAATTCCAGAGGCTGTTTCATTCGTTCTCAATCAATTCATTTCGAAATGGCCACTTGGGGGGGGGGGGGGGGGGGGGGGGGGGGGGGGCTCATCATTACCGCAAGACTTGTGATTTCATATTCTCCTGCCATTCATATACACCTTTCGTGAATACCAATCAAAGAGCGCCTACAGCTAACCCAGACAACCAGCGAACGAATCAATCCAAAGAAAAAACTTCATCTGTCTACGATCCAGCCAAATGAGAAACCCAACAGCCAGTTTACTGTTAACCACCACCAGTACTGATAACAGCCAAGAGAAATTGACTAAGTACACACAAACTAATCCAACACAGTTCAGAACAAACCCACCAACAAAGCTAACTAAAAATCACCACGAACCCAAGAGGTTGACCAAACGCACAGCTACAAAAGCAGCGAAAAACAACAACCATTGTAGTCTCCCTGCAAGGGGAGATCCACACTATCAGATAAGCACGATGTTCAGTCACATAGAAAAATCGAGCATCGGTGCAACTGATGGGTTGCTGTTTCTCTGCAAACGATTCTACTGAAATGTCACGGCAAGAGTAAATCCATTGCGACAAAGGAATGGACATGCCACATTGAATACTTTCCTCCCCGCACACAAACTCCCCCTCCTCATCCCCACCCTTCACCTTTCTAACCCCCCAGCCCCCCACCCCCCCCTACCCCTCATTCTCTCCGTGCTAACCAAAAAGAGCCCGCGTGAGGCTGAGGCTTTGCATAAAAAGCTTTAACAGTGCTTCAGACCAGTCCTGATAGATTTAGAAGGGACGGAAATATTATACTCAACTGTCAGCTGGGATAGATCACTCTCAATCCCGATTGCAGTTGAAGCGTGGTTTTTTGCATCGTGGTATTAAAACTTCCCCCATGGTCGGAAAGAGGCATTGTACGCAGGTTGGGTGAGGATGAAGTCAAGCGTTTTTCCCTCCAAGAAAGTTGCATGTTCAGTCAATGATTTTAAACAGAAAGAAAGGCCGTTCATACTGACGTGCCTATGACGTGCATAAAGGATAAAGGATGATTAGTGGGAGAGCATGGGAGAGGACAGGATTTTTTTCAGGTGAATTTTAGCAGCTTGAAATGCAGATAAGAAAAGTTATTATGAAGGAAAAATGTATGAAGGAAGAGCAATGTCTGAACGCGCGCGCGGCACACACACACAACACACACACACACACATCCACACATCCACAAACGCACGCACACACGCGACACGCGCACGCGCACACACACACACACACACACACACCACACACACACACACACACACACACACACACACACACACACACACACACACACACACACACACATGCACACACACACGTGGGCACACGTACGCGCACGCACACACACACATGCACACACACGCGCGCGCGCACGCACACGCACACACTCACACACACACACACACACACACACACACACACACACACACACACACACACACACCACACACTCACTGACTGACAAGGAAGGGAGAGAGGGAGGAGAGAGAGGGAGGAGACAGACAGACAGACAGACAGATGATGATCACATTGTCTCTTTGTCTTTCTGCCCATCAGCGCCACCTCAGAGCAGTGCACCCCCCGTCCACAGCCACAGCCCGGTCGGCCCCGCCGCAGCCCCGGCACCGGCAATCCACAGGGAGCAGTCAATGTCAAGTCGTCAAGAGGCAACCCACCGGAGGAGACACTGCACTGCTGCCGAGTCACTTCGGTGGTGTTCAGTGGCGCCTGTTCTGATCTAACATACGCAGGACACCACCTACTAAGCCCCCTACTGACGACAATAATTGCTTAGTCGCGGAGCCGGCGTGAGTGAGCTCTCCCTCCGGAGGGCGCCACCACGTCCGTCCAACGACAGCCCCCATGGACTCGCCGATACCGGTGACCCCGACGGAACCAAACCAAGGCCACAGACGTGGAGAGGACATCGAAATTGAGGTCACCATGAGAGCAGGGCATGAAGGGCCACAGAATTTGAGACTTTTTTTTTTTTTATGCTGATCGATGAGAATGAGGATGATTAAGATGATGCTAGGATTTCCATTTCGGTCTGAGACTACATGACAGGGCTGTACTCTACGCTTCCTTTCATAATATATCCCGGCGTCAACCAGGCCCGAGAGATACAGGACACCTGCAGTGTTGGTCAGGAAATTTGAGCAACACTCTCAGAAACGCATCCATTAAGTGGATGAAACTCGACTGTGTGGTCCCAGTCTTCCCAACTGAGTCCGCAGCAAACTCAACTCTGGGTAGGAGCCGGTCGGGGCAGAAAAACCCACATGACTCTGATGGGATTCGAACCCACGACCTCCCAGCCGGGAGGTCCGCGACGGGGGGAAGGAGAAGGGGGCTTATGCTGGAAAGGGCAGCACACAATGATATGAGGAGGCGAGAGAAGGAAAGAGTCATACGTACGCCCATGTTGATTTCAAGGCTCCCCATGCTGTGTGGAGAAGAAGCAGCGGTCCCATACTGTACTGCGCTCCGCTGACATTTATAGTCTCCTCTCAAACTCTTACCC
>JADBJO010004886.1:67287-72287 GCA_016801955.1 Conus betulinus
CACACACACACACACACACACACACACACCCACACACACACACACACACACACTAGCAGCCACTGGGGGATGGGGAGAATAGATAAGGAAGCTTGAATGAATCTGTCAACATGGGACACCTAAGGATGTAGCCTACAACAAGACCAGTTGTGAACTTTTCGTCTCTCCCGGAGGAGAACAAGGAGGAGCGAAGAAGGGGAAGGAGATGGAGGGGAGGAGAGGGGGAGAGAAGGTCACGGAAGGGATGCGTGAAAGGAGATTTCAGCTGTCGGTTTTTTAACAGAATGTATTGGATGGTTAGACAGTCAATAGGTCGTGGAGTGAAATTTATGGGAGAGCAAGATTACTCGCAGACGAGCTGTGCAGTTATACGATCGTCCACGTAGAAGTAAAACTTCGCGAACTCAAAGACAACCCTTCGACAGAAGGACTCGCGTTCCTGAACTATAATGTGAGTGAGAGAGAGAGAGAGAAGAGAGAGAGAGAGAGAGAGAGAGGGGGGGGGGGGGGGGGGGGGGGGGGGGGTCGAGCGCGCTTCGAATTCGGCGGAGGTTGTCTTGCGAGACATTTTGTTCTGGTTTTATATCATTTCTATGCGGTTTACTTTGGTCTTGTATTGGACATTACGAAGCTCATAATGCTAATGCTACCGACAGCAGTGTAAAAAGAAATCAGGAAGCGGTCATAAATCGAACCCTATTTATAGACATTAGGAAACGAAGTTTTCATGAACTGATTTGTTGGTTGGTCGGTTGGTTGGTTTGTTCTTTGGTTTCTTGTACGAGCAGTGTATTCGCCGGTTCCCGTCGTTTCAGCTGAGTTTCCTGATAAGGATAATGCATGTGATGCATCAAATTAAAGCCCAAGCTCGAATTTTCTTATCCAAAACAATGCTCGTTTAAATCGGACATGTCCAATCCGCGTCTTGCCCGTTGCATATTTCAACTGTTGGTCCTATTCATATCAAGTAATAATGAGTATATAAGAATTATCTCTGGACGTTCCTCGCAGCCGGAAACTATCGCTAGAATCGAATTAAGGATCGTTCCGTTTCTGCCATCTCCGTTTTAGCTAATGGTGCCGAAAACTTTTGTGAATCAGGTTGTTATTGCTTTCATCTTCACTGGTCAAATGTCTCCAGACCATTCTTACACAAACACGCTCATTTGATGGCCTCTGTTTGTTTGTTTTGTTTCTTTCTTTCTTTCTTTCCGTTTTTTTGTTTTTGTTTTTAACTTTTCTTTCTTTCTTTCTTTCTTTCTTTCTTTTTTCCTGCAGTGATAAAATCATCTTACGTCACTCGCATCATAACTGATGTTAGTGTCAGTTATAGTGAGTTGCAGAGTCCAAACGCGTGAGTGTCTGTCCGTTTAATCCTAGCCAACTCCGGAGAAAAAAAAATCTGCATTTTCTGGGACAAAATTCAACTGTATCATCAAGTGTAAAGAAAACTTCTCTTTTCGGGTCCGACAGCAAACTTGAAATCGTACATTTATTTACATCACCGGAATTCAGACTGTTGGAGGGGATATGGCACGGTAATGTTCGCGTTTGGAATAATTAGTACCTTCCACACACCGGCTGTACCTCTCTCCCTCCCCCCCTCCCCCTCCCCCCCTCCCCACTCACCCACAACACCCCTCACCCCCACCCCAGTTCCAATGCCATCCCACAAACGCACCCATCGACCCTAGATCCTCACCATGTTCTTGCAATGGCAAATGCTGGCGTCAGCTCTAAGATGACAAGGGATACGAGGGATCAAGATCTTTGCGCCCAGTTTGACTGTAGGTACAGTATGCGGTTTACAAACACAGCCCAGAAAGAAAGGGAGAGAGAGAGAGAGAGAGAGAGAGAGAGAGGAGAGAGAGAGAGGAGAGGGGAGAGAAAGGAAGAGGGAGTGAGAGACAGAGAGAGAGAGAGAGATTCAGAGAGAGAGAGAGAGAGAGAGAGAGAGAGATTCAGAGAAAGAAAGAGAGAGAGAGAGAGAGATTCAGAGAGAGAGAGAGAGAGAGAGAGAGAGAACGAGAGAGAGACGAGAGAGAGAGAGAGAGAGAGAGAGAGGAGAGAGTGAGAGAGAGAGCGAGAGCCGTAACACACATCATAACCTATTAACAAACAGCTGGAACTTTTCCCACATACGCCGTCGCTATCGGCACAGAAACGTAACCCGTACATCTGGTGAGTGACAAAGTACATCACAGAGAGAGAGAGAGAGAGAGAGAGAGAGAGAGAGAGAGAGAGAGAGAGGAGAGAGAGGGGAGGGGGGGGAGGGGAGGGAGGGGGATGTAGGGAGGAGGGGGAGGGACATGGGGGGAGGAAGGGAGGGGGGAGGGAGACGGGGAGGGGTAGGGGCGTGTACAGAGGCATAACCCACGTTGAACCCCCCGTCGACCGTTTTATTTTTCGACGGTGGTTCTGCCTTCCGCCTGCACACACATGTATACAATAACGTTTATTTGAACAGGTTCATCAGATTAAGCGGTACCGTCCCGCCTAGCTGTCAGTTCCCATCCCACCGTCTCACGCCATCAAAAAGCTCCCCCCACCCCCCATCCATCAACACCCCTCCCCTCCCCATCCCCACCACATCATAATACTTCGTTCACACACCCCTCCCCCCCGCCCCGTAGGCAAATGCCCGCACCGCACCACCGCACCACCACACCACACCCACCTCCCTCTTCCATTCGCCAAAGTTGGAAACATATGAGAGTGGTTCTGGATTATTTTCTGCCCCGGTTCCTTCTCTCAAACCTTTTTTTTTTAGGGGGGGGTGGGGTGGAAGGGGTCAGGGGGGGGGGGGGGTTTAGGGGGGGGGGGGGGGGGGGGTTGGGGAGTTAAACACATATCGGCGAGTTTACGACGAGTCGCCCGAGGGGGGGAACATAGTAATAAACACTGGCGCTGGCCACGGGAGCAGAAAGCAGAGCGAGAGGCAAAGTTGATTATTTGGGTGGACTGTGTTCCTTGCCTGAAGGTGGAATTATTGAAAAGTATGCGTCTGCCTCCAGCGGCATGGCACAGGAAAGGATGAGAAGGGTGGGTGAGCAAGAGAAATGGCGGGTGAAGCGAACGGAGATGGGGGGAAGAAAAGGACGTGTCAGCAGAGGGGCAGAGGTTGTCTTCGCTTCGTCTTCTCTTCTTCTTTTCTATAAGATTGTTCCCCCCTGACGCCTCTCTCTCTCTCTCTCTCTCTCTCTCTCTCTCTCTCTCTCTCTCTCTCTCTCTCTCGTGTTGGTGTCCGTCATTTATTGGATTGGGGAAACCAGTTTGAAAATTACAGGATGCAGGGCTCTGCTGTCTCGAGTTTCCCGTAGAAACAGCTTATATTATTGTGCAAGCTCCAATTGGGCTAGTGTTGTTATTCGATTGGGGTCCTGTTTTCTTCTCCAGGAAGGGGGGGGGGGGGGGAATAATTCCCGGAGACGTTCTGACAAAGGCATTCCCAGGTTCCCTTACGATCCGGAGATCCCGGTCAAAACGCGCAGCGACAGTGTTGATAATGACACAGTCCGCAGCGGCAACACCAGCCGGCACGGCTACCATCATCGTCTCCGACAGTGTTTCGTGAGGCAGAGGCAACGACGGCGTGTCCCATGTCATAAGCCTGTTACCCACTTTGTTCGTCAGGCTTCTGAAGGGCACCTGTCAGCGTTCTACTTTTGTGCACGAACTTCGGTACACTCAGAAACATCAATAATTACTTCTTTCTTCTGTCACTTCATACACGTTTCCTTCATTTTCGTTCTTCTTTTTGGGTCACATATCCGCATATTGCAGAGGGTGGGAAGCCCGACAGCGCAGGGGGGGGGGGGGGGGGGGGGGGGGGGGGGGGGGGAAGAAGAAAGCACAGAAAGCGGCGGCGAAGAAAGAAAGAAACAGGGGAACGGGGGGGGGGGGGGGGGGGGGTAGAGGGGTAGGTTGGGGGAACAACCGTGGGAACTCATTCCAGACGGTGTAGATATGCCAATATTGAGGATGAAGATTGCTCGTGCGCGCGTCACACGATATCGCCCCTTTCATGACCTTTCCTGGGAAACATTTTGAAAGTGTTCGGCATAGAGGGAAACGAGATATACGTAACGGGTGTAAACGCTATTGCCTCGTTCATGTCATGGCGTGTGTGTGTGTGTGTGTGTGTGTGTGTGTGTGTGTGTGTGTGTGTGTGGTAGTCGCATTCATGCCATTTGAAGCTAAGTGGGAAATTAGTTGCTTGATGTCAATAGGTGTTAACTGTTCTCTTGTGGTTACTCCAGAGTCGGGTGCGGTTCAGTGTGAAAGTACGACATCGTCTGTTTGCTTGTGTGTGTGTGTGTGTGTGTGTGTGTGTGTGTGTGTGTGTGTGTGTGTGTGTGTGAGAGAGAGAGAGAGAGAGAGAGAGAGAGAGAGAGAGATCTCAAACTCTTAAGAGAGAGATTATTATTGAATTATCTCATCTTAGTTACTTATTGATTTCTCCTATTTGCTTTAAATCACGCACAGTGTGTGTGTGTGTGTGTGTGTAGTGTGGATGTGTGTTGTGGCGTGTATGTGACGAGCGTGCGTGCAGTGTGTGTCGTGCGTGAGTGAACACGTGTGTGTGTGGAAATGTGTGAGAGATGAGAGAGAGAGAGAGAGAGAGAGAGAGAGAGGAGAGAGAGAGAGAAGAGCGAGAGAGAGAGAGAGAGAGAGAGAGATTCTAAAAACTCTTAGAGAGAGATTCTTGATTATCTCATCTTAGTTACTTATCATTATCCATAAGCTTTAAATCACGCACAGTGTGGTTTCAAAACTTAGGGGATGTGATGTGGCGTATATGGACGAGCCCACACGCAGTGACGTCTCCTTGATGAACACGAAAATGAAATGAAAAATGAGAGAGAGAGAGAGAGGAGAGAGAGAGGGGGGCGGGGGGGGAAGAGAGTTCTCTCTCCTCCCTCCTTTCTCTCTCTCTCTCTCTCTCTCTCTCTCTCTCTCTCTCTCTCTCTCTCTCTCTCTCTCTCTCTCTCCCTCCCCAC
>JADBJO010004886.1:77287-84787 GCA_016801955.1 Conus betulinus
GGAAAGCAAAAAGAAACATAACACCATCTTGTCGATTTCGGCATCAATTGCACAATCGACATTTGTATAGAAACTCTACTGACAGAGGATGTAGGCTGTTAGGTCTAAGTCTGTTTGCACGGCACTGATTGTTGAGTACGATATGTATAGCGAGAATGATTTTCAGTTTTATGGTTGTGTTTGTATTAAGAGCAAACCCCCCCCCCCCCCCCCCCCCAATCTCCCTTTCCCCCACTCTCTACACTACAGTTAGTGTATGCTCTACTTGGGATCAACATCTGGCCAAGCCCAGCTTACTGGGAACTGTCAGTGTCTGGTGTATTTAAGGTATCAAGAACGATGGAGAACACAGGGAAACTATCTTGTGGTGTGACTCATAGAACCGGGAAGCCATCATCTTTTTAAAGATAACTGAAAATGTTGTTCTCTTTCATTCCCAGTAAAACCAGGAGCAAACACTACCAGAGATATCAATGTCAATGGGAGGCTTAGTAGATGGCCTTCTGCGTATTTTGGATCAGAACAGGCACCACGGAGTACATCCGAAGTGACTGGGCAGCAGACCAGCATCTCCTCTGGTGGGTCGCCTCGTGACGACTTGAAACTGACTATTCCCTGAGAACTGGGAGGTCCAGGATCTGTTCCTGGACAGTGATGGGCAGAGAAGATGAGGCCAGAAAGTAAATGAGAGAGAGAGAGAGAGGGGGGGGGGGGGAGAGGAGAGAGAGAGAGAGAGAGAGAGAGAGAGAGAGAGAGAGAGAGAGAGAGAGAGAGAGAGATGACAATGATTTATTGCTTAGGCATGATTTTTACCCAGTGCAAAGGGGAGTCGAGGGTCTGGGTATTTACATGAAGTTTATAATTAAGTGAGATCAGACACCCTGAACTGAATATACAGTGACAGGGTGACCATGCCACGTATTACACAAAATTTCCAGATGATCCTAAGCACACACACGCGGTGAACAGGAGGTCCGCTGCAACACAGCGTGCATATCTAACATCAAGACCCAAAAGACCACTTTAAAAAGATGGAAAGGGAGGGGTGGGGGCGGGGGCGGGGGCGGTGTGGGTAAGAAGTAGGGATGCGGGGAATTGGGGCAGAATGGGGACGTGGGGGAGGCGGGTTAGGAGTCACGTGCACAGTCAACCAGTGTAGAATCTAACTACGTCCATGTTCGAATGATCGAGTCCAGCATCAATTTGACTTTTTTATTTTCTCCAATCAGCAGGGATCCAAAGTAGCCACTAGAAGTGGGTGGTGTGTACCCAGAGAGAGAGAGATGAGAGAGAGAGACAGAGAGAGGGAGAGAGGAGAGAGAGAGAGGAGAGAGGAGAGAGAGAGAGAGAGAGAGAGCAGAAACAAAGGCCTGATTTCTCTCATGCAGATACAAATCATCCTGACACCATATCAACAACAGTCGCACATTTAACAAGGGTGAACGTGTTTCCCATCTTTCAGCTAACCTTCAAACGATCTTCAGCAACTTCATCTTCAAACGACATGCTTTTCCTTTGTTCTTCCTTTTTCTCACATTCAACAAGGGTGAACATATGTCCCCTCTTTCAGTTAACCTTCAAATCTCCATGTTCAGAAAAGAACATGCTTTCCCTTTTCTTTTCTTTACCTTGCCTTCATTGGACGTACGGCATTCATTCGACAATTTCTCCTCAGTGTATTGCTCTCAATCTTTCGCAATAAGAGAAACTAGACACGACGTTTATTTTCAAATGCCATTTTTAAAGAACAGCAACTCCACTTAAAGTGCACCATTTTGTTCTGAAAAAACCCGTTCTGTGCCCTTTATTTGGATACTGCATTCCACTTTAGTTCCAGCACACGTTGAGCATTAGTAGAAACGTTATTTCTATTCTAAAGCTGTCCGGTCTTTTTTTTTTCCAGTGTGAAGATGCTTCATTTGAATCAACCAAAACGAGTGAATCTTAGTTAAATTGGCAGAACTGAGAAATAAAGTGTACTGAAAAAAAGCGAAAGCAAGCATTCTACCAACTCCATGTATCAGTACAGTAGTAACGCCAGTATGTTGGCTGTTTATGTAGTTATTTACTGATTTTGTTTATTTACGTTTTTTGGAGAAAAAAATCTTTATTTATCTGTTTGTTTATTCATTTTGTATTTCTTTTTCCCCTTCTTTCGTTCAGTTTCTGATAGATTGCTGTGGGCTTTTTTTTTTTTTTTTTTTTTTTTTTTTTTTTTTTTTTTTGCTTAGGGTGTTGTTAGAGTGAAGGTTGGAGATTGTTTCTTTGCCTTTTGTCTTCCTTTTTTTGAGGAAAAGGTAAATGACAGGGTGTCTCATCCCTAGTCCTCACGGGGTTCTCAGGAAATATAGAGAACATTTTGACAGATCAAATATGTTTTTTCTTTCCATTACGAAGAAAAAAAAAAAACTGTTCTGATTTCACTTCCTGTCTCTTGTTCCGTCTCCTTTTCTTTCTCCTCACACGTCTTGGGAATGAGAAACCTGAACAAACTCTCCGGTTTGCGCGCGCGCGCGCGCGCGCGCGCGTATGTGTGCGTGAGTATGTGTGTGTGTGTGTGTGTGTTGTGTGTGTGTTGTTGTGTTTTGCGTTGCGTTGCGTTGCGTTGCGTTGCGTTGCGTTGCGTTGTGTGTGTGTTTTGGTTTGCTGTTGTTGTTTTCCATTTACACGAGGCTGGCAGAGAAATGGCGAGAAGAAGCATCGATCCCAACACGCAGGAACTGACCATGCCAAGTCATGTCCTCGGCGCCAGTGAACATGGGGACACATGTAAAACGCGTGGGTACTAGGGTAGCGTCATTCACCAATCACAGAGTTTATTGTCATGAATGTACCTCGTTCTCGGTCGCGCACACAGACACAGACACAGACGCTCGCGCGCGCGTGCACTTACACACACACACACACACACACACACACACACACACACACACACACACACACACACACACACACGCACGCACGCACGCACACGCACATACACATATGCACACACGCATGCACTTACACCTCTCTCTCTCTCTCTCTCTCTCTCTCTCTCTCTCTCTCTCTCTCTCTCTCTCTATATATATATATATATATATATATATATATATATATGTATTTACACACACACACACACACACACACACACACACACACACACACATCTCGCCACTGACAATACTTGACTTATCGAACAGCAGAGCTGACCACTCAGACTGTTCCATATCTTTTGATCTCCCTTGCATCCTTGAATGGATCCTCAAGCATAGGCTCAAACATTTTCCCTTACATTTTATACTGTTTGCATAATGTTTTTTAGTTTTTCAGCAACTTTTTTCCTCTCCACACTTTTGTTTTATTCCATTTACTGTCTTTCGCTGTCTGCTTTGGGGGTACTGTTGGATTCTTTTTTGAACCCTTTGGTCGTGAGAACACCACAGAATTATGGACTGTGGTGTGTCTCTATTTGACACCAGGAACGCAGGCACAGTCAGCTGTGTCTTCTTAATGAGTCCGATCCAGCGGGCGAAAGCTTTATGAACAGGTAAAGTAAATTGAAAGCTTTATGAACAGGTAAAGTAAATTGATCTGCTTTTGAGAGGGTTGGTTTTTCCAGACTGCTAGTGAAGGGTTTCTCATTATTTATAATATACCCACCCCCTGTTTTTTTTCAATTTATGTTCTGAAAGTTCAAATCTTTGGAAAGTCGTTGCTCTAAAGATTGAAGAAATGTTAACCTGCACTTGTTTTTCCCTACTACTTAAATGTTCCACATTTCTTTAGATGTATGTACAAGCTCGCACATGTGCACACACACACACACACACACACACACACACACATATATATATATGTATATATACACGTGCACTCTCTCACACTTGCTCATAAACACGTTCCCGCGCGCGCGCACACACAGAAATAAACACGCAAACGTACATATACACACAAATAAACAAAGACACGCACGCACGCTCTCATGCATGTTCTGGTCCTATGCTCACAGCAGAGACTTATTCTCACAAACGGCTGGAGAATTGCATTCATTTTTGACACTTTTAAGAATCGTTCATGTACAAAATAGTTAGTGCACCGAGTATGAAATCCCCACACTGCAAAGGAAGGATACGTGGAAAGAAAGTTCGCTTTTTGTAATTAAACACGGCAATGCACTCTGTCCTTACCAATGAATGAATGAATGCATACCACAGTTTCTTTTGCTTCTACGTTTCGTACGTTCACGGGAGAACTGGGTCGGGGCGCCTCAGTCCGCTCTGTCAGTGGTCAAATCCATTGTCACAAGATGGAGCTGCACACACACAGAGAGAGAGAGAGAGAGACCACACGTAAACAGCATCTTTACGTTTGTGGAAATTTGCTGAAGGCCAAGCACTAGCTGGAACTGGCCCTGTGATGAACAGCACGTGCCATGCGCGCAGTGGTGGGAAAAAGAAGTATGCTACACCTGCCAGGGAGTTTGCACTGCTGGTAGCTTAGGTCCAGTTCTGAGTGTAGGACCAGCACGCGCGCGCGCGCGCACACACACACACACACTCTCTCTCTCTCTCTCACGTCATGTACCCTGTTTTTGTAGTCACTGACGAATAAGTCAAACAAGGCACAATTCTCTCCCATGTCTTCGGATCATCCCAGTCCACTTTCTCACCAGCACCCCCCCCCCCGTGAATCCTAACCATCCAGTCCCATTCCTGGCCCATCAAAGACCACTCAATCACCCCGTCACTCCACCACCACTCTCTCCACGTGTTTCCAACGTTGGTCAATCAGTCAGTCTATTCATCAGATCGTGTCTCTGCCCCACACTGTCACCCCCCCCCCCCCCCCCCCCCCCCCCCCCCCCCCAACCTACCATCCTTACCTTCGACCCACCCTGCTGACCCTGAAAGTCTAGCTAGTTCACAACTCATTCCATAGACTGATGTGACCTCATGACTGGTATGATAGTGGCGCTTTGCTGATTGGACTCTGATGGGGGGGTGGGGGTGGGGTGGGAAGGAGGGGGTTGGCGGGAAAGGGTGGGAGGGAGGGAGCTGTGCTGATCAGGAGGAGAAGGGGGTTTAGACGAGAGGAGACAGAGTCACTGTCTCAAAAGAAACGTGAGTTTTCACCTAGTGTTTTTTCACAAACTTAAAAGCAGATCATATAAATGAAGATGACGTTGAACTAGTCGAAACCAAATCTGCATTTCATGCTCAACAAATCGCTTTCTGAGGGCGCCGTCGTCGTTGGTAGAAATGAGAGTGTGACGAGAATACAGCCAATAAAATAACAAGAGAAAGATTGTGTGCTTCCACTCCGTAGCATATATTGAACGGAAGTAACGTGTCTACGCAAGTTTCGTTAAACGAGTGTCTGCTTTCTACTCTGTCTTTGCGCCATCCCGTTTGTCTGTATTGTACTGTGAAGACATCAACGAAGACGTCATTGCTCACTCAACAAGAGTTTGTCATTTCACAGTTAAGTTTGCGTGTTGTGGCATCATCGAAGGGAACCTTTGCTTATTGCGTTTTTTTTTTTTTTTCATAAATAATTTTTCTGCGTGGTGTCGGAAAGGTGAAAAAGGTGTACACACACCACCAGCTTGTCGATGAAGATTACTTGCACGTTTGTTGTGTGTAGAAGCTGTTCTGATGGAGGATGGAGGTTGTTAGGTCTATGTATATTTTTTACAGACAGCTCATTGAATAGGATATGTATAGTGGGTATCTTTTTCTCTATTTATAGTCGTGTTTGTGTTAAGAGCACCTTCCATCTTCCTTCCACCACCCAATCAACAACTATTGGTGTGTGCCCTACTTAGCATCAACATTCAGTCAGACTCAGCTTGTTACGGTGCTGTAAATGTCTGGTGTATTTAGAGCATCAAAAACGATGGGGAAACGGAAACAAACTTGTACACGACATCACCTGATGTTTTTTTACAACCAAACATATAACCACATCATACAAATGAAGATGACATCGATCTAGTCGAAAACAAAATAATGTACATTTCATGCTAAACTGATAGCTTTCTGAGGATGCTGCTATTGGAAAGAAAGGAGAGGATGACGAGAATACAACGAAAAAAAACTACTAGGGAAAGAGTGTGTACTACCACTTCATAGCATAGTTGCTTCATATTGAATGGAAGTAACCTGTCTACGCAGTTTCACTAAACAGGTGTGTGTGCTTTTTTTTTATCTGTCTTTGCGTCATCCCGTGTGTCTGTATTGCACTGTGAAGATATCAGCGAAGACGTCATTGCTGACTCAATAAGGGTTTTGTCGCCATGTACTTGAGTTCGTGCGTTACGGCATCATCAGAGAAAACCGTTGCTTTATTGGCTTTTTTTTCTACACGGCGTTGGAAAGGCAAACAATGGACAACCTTGTCGATTCAGGTATTAATTGCACGCTTGTTTTAAGTTAGAGCTGTTCCGAAGGAGGATGGGGGCTGTTAGGTTTATGGATATTTGTACAGAGAGCTCATTGAAAAGGGATATGTATAGCGAGAACGATTTTCAGTTTATGGATGTGTTTGTATTAATAGCAGCCCGCCCCACCCCTCACCTCTCTTCCTTTTCCCACCCTCTTCACTACTGTTAGTGTCTGCCCTACTTGGGATCAACATTCACTCAGGCTCAGCTTACTGGGTGCAGTCAATGTAGGGCGGTATGTAAGGCATCGAGAACGATGGAGAAACAGGGGAACAAACGTGTGTAAGACGTATCGGATGGAGAACTCGTCTGTTTCAGAAAGATAAGGGAACAGAAACTTTTCTTCGCTTTCATTTTTTTTTTTTTTTTTTCATTTTAGTGAAGTCAGGACCACACGTCGCCAGAAATACTGATGTAAATGTGATACGAAGTACATTGGTTTCGAAAAATATGCTTTTTTTCACTAGTACATAAAGGAAGGGATGATGATGATGATGATGATGATGATGATGATGATTGTGATGATGATGATGATGCTGATTGTGATGATGATGATGATTGTGATGATGATGATGATGATGATGATGATGATGATGATGATGACAGTACCAGCTAGCTGCCGTGGCGAAATGGTCATCGTCACGCATTCCCAGCTAGTAGATTATAGGTTCGGTTCCATTCAGAGCCTTTTATATGCGGGATTTGTTTGTCGCGACACCTCCTACAAAGTGGTGAACATGTTCTTGGCTCAGTTGAGAGAACTGGGACCACACAGTTGAATTTCATTCACCTAATTCACGGCCTCTGAGTGTGATGCTCAAATAGCTTGACCAACGCCACAGGTGTCTGTTTCCCCTAGGCCTGATTATGGTCAGGATATATCATGACCGCAAGCGTAGGGCACAGTCTCAGGCCACAACAACGAATTTAGTATCCTCATCTTCATCCTGTAGCCTACCGTGCCATGCTTTCCTGGTGATCTCAGTTTTGGTTTTCCCCTCCGGTTCTGTACCCTTGGTGAAATGTGTGCCGAGGTCTCCGGCATTGGCAAGTTCATGTCGACTGGCGTATACGGT
>JADBJO010004886.1:89787-92287 GCA_016801955.1 Conus betulinus
CAGAACCATTTACGTGTGTGATTTTTCTGCACTGACCAGCTCTTACCCAGAATTGTGTTTGCTGTGGACTCTCGGGTTTAGAAGACTAGGACAACACAGCTCTGTTTCATCCACTTAATGGATGTGTCTTTGAGAGCATTGCTCATATTTCCTGATCAACGCTGCAGGTGTCTCTATCTTAGAAGCTTGGTTGACGCCAGGACATAAAATGACAGAAAGCACTGAGTACAATCCTGTCATGCACTCTCAGAATTAAACGGAAATTCTGAACACCGTATTATTCACTTTTATCCTCATCAATCAGCATTTGAAAAATATCTCAGTCGTTCCTGTCTTTCGTGCCCTGCTCTCATTTTCCTCAGTTTCCATTTTCCACCCACGTCTGTATCCTTGGCGAAGTTTGTGTCGAGGTTGACAGTATTCGCAAGTTCACGTGGATTCCGTTGGACAGTTGTTAGGAACTGGTGGCATCCTCTGGAGGGAAAGTTCATCCTTGCTGTTTCTGCGACTAAGCAGGTATTGTCGTTAGCAGGGAGGGGCGGGGCGGGGGGGGGATGGGGGTGGGGGCTTACTTAGTAGGCAACGTTCTGTATGTGTTGGGTTTAAAACAGGAACCAATACACTCCACCAAAATGAATCAGGAGCAGTGCGGTGTCTCCTCTGCTGGGTTATCTCATGATGACTGGAGATTGACTGCTGCCTGAGAATTGCCAGCTTCAAGGCTGTAGTGGATCAAGCAAGGTGGCGAGAAGATGGGACATAAAAAATATTGACAACGGAGAGAGAGAGAGAGAGAGAGAGAGAGAGAGAGAGAGAGAGAGAGAGAGAGAGAGAGAGAGAGAGAGAGAGAGATAGAGAGAGACAGAGAGACAGAAGAGAGAGAGAGAGAGAGAGAGAGAGAGAGAGAGAGAGAGAGAGAGAGAGAGAGAGAGAGGAGAGAGAGAGAGAGAGAGGCGGGGGGAGGCAGGGAGGGAGGGAGCAGTCACGATCGATGGATTAAAAAAAAGAGTGAACAGCAGGAACAAAACGCCTCATATCCGTCAGGCTGACAAGTGCCATGCGTACGCCATGTCTACAACAGTCGCACATTTAACAAAGATGGGGACACATTTCCATCTTTCAGTTAAAATTCAAAACGATTCCTGTTCAGAAAACAACATGCTTTTCCTTTTTTTTTTTTTTTTTTTTTTTTTTTTTTTTTTTTTTTTCTTCTTTAAGGTAGCCTTTTATTTGACATACAGGATAATTTCGACAGTTTCTCTTCCGTTTATATCCTCCATCTTTCGCAATGACAGAAAGCAGATAAGGCGTTTTGTTTTCAACTGCCATTTACGAAAGAGCAACAATTTTACTCGTAACACACTGCGCGATTTTGATCTGAAACGAGGTTAGTCTCTTTTATTCTTGTGCTGTATTCCGGTGCAATTCCCAGCACTCATTCAGCATCAGCGGAAACTTAATAACTATTCTCCATCTCTCTGTGTGTGTGTGTGTGTGTGTGTGTGTGTGTGTGTGGGTGTGGGTGTGGGTGTGTGGCATGAGGACATTTCATACGAGAATGTCAAAAATTAAATCGGTAGCTTTGAGAAAAAAAGAAGGGTATCAAAAAGAAGTGGATAAAAGCGAGCTTCTGCCCTTACTTTTTCTGTACAGTATAACAAGCATGCGGTCTGGTTATTATTTGTTTGTTTGTTTGTTTGTTGTTGTTATTGTTTTGTTGTTGTTGTTGTTGTTCTTCTTCTCTTCTTTTCTTGTTGTTCTTCTTCTTCTTCTTCTTCTTCTTCTTTTCTTTTTGCCCAAATCTGTTTGTTTGTTTAGGTTTTTGATGTCGTCGTTGTTTTTATTTGAAAGCAGCTGAAGTAAAGTTTGGGATTGTTAAAAGTTACTTAGTTCTCGTGTTTTTTTTTAGGAAAATATTAAGAGAATATTTTGACAGATCAGTGAAGCAGCTGAAGTAAAGTTTGGGATTGTTAAAAGTTACTTAGTTCTCGTGTTTTTTTAGGAAAATATTAAGAGAATATTTTGACAGATCAGTGTTGCTGCTTTTTCTTTCCATTACAAAAACAAACCAGTTCTGATTTCTAGTCGCCTTGCTTGTTTTTTTTTTTTCCTCCTGAAAACGTCTTCGAAATGAGAAACCAGACCAATCTTTTTTTTTCGTATTAACATGTGGCTGGTAGAAATGGTGAGAAGGAAACATGTATCAAAATATGCAAGACCTGCACATGCCAAGACATGGCTTTAATGCCAGTTGAAAAAGGGGACACATGTAAGGTGTTTGGTATAAGGATAGCATCGATTTACAATATCAAAGTTTACTGTTATGAATGTGTTTCCTTTTTTCCATGCTAGCAGGCGCGTACAGACAGACAGACAGACAGACAACACACACACACACACACACACACACACACACCACACCACACACACACACACACACACACACACACACATATGCACGCACGCACACACGCACGCACGCACGCACGAACGAACGCAC
>JADBJO010004886.1:99787-102287 GCA_016801955.1 Conus betulinus
GGAGACCTGGCATTTAACGGAGCGACCAAGAGGCGGCGAACCAAGCCGATTATCGCTAAATCCTCACAGAACCCCCCCCCCCCCCCCCCCCCCCCCCCCTCTGGCTCCGGAACGTGACATGCTTAAGGGGAAGATAACTCTGGACCAAGGATGTGTGTGTGTGTGTGTGTGTGTGTGTGTGTGTGTGTGTGTTTCTTCTTGTTCTTCTCTTTCATCACATTCATCATCATTCATCATCATCAGCATCAGCATCATCATCATCATCATCGTCGTCGTCGTCGTCGTCGTCGACATCATCACCAACCGATATGGGCAAGATACAATAGTAATGACACAATAAAATAAATGTGTGGGCGGGGGGGGTGGGGGGGGGGGCACCTTGAGAGCTATATCTTTGTGGTAGGCTATCAGGAATGGATCTCAAGCGAGGGTCTTTCAGGGAAAACTTAAAACAAGTAGATATCAAGTGTTGGTATCTGAGAAAAGATTCCAAACAAAGTGTAGTGGTGGTAGTAGTAGTGGTAGTAGTAGTAGTAGTAGTAGTAGTAGTAGTAGTAGTAGTAGTAATTTCATTTTACGTCATTTCACAAAAGTATGTGATATTGAAAACGCGCGCGCAGTTTCATTTTACGTCATTTCACAAAAGCATGTGATATTGAAAACCCCGCGCGCGCGCGCGTGAAAAAAGAGATCGAGAGAGAGAGAGAGAGAGAGAGAGAGAGAGAGAGAGAGAGAGAGAGAGAGAGAGAGAGCGTGTGTGCTTGCTTTACATGTCTGTGTGCGTACTGTGTGTATAAGTGTGTGTGTGTGTGTGTGTGTTGTGTGTGTGTGTGTTGTGTGTGTGTGTGTGTGTGTGTGTGTGCAGGTGTGGGTGTGTACATTATAATCACACAAAGGCCGCCAAATATCACATTAGATACTTAAACGTTCCGAAGATCCTTAGTTCTTCTTATGATACAAAAAGAAAAAAAGAATACAAACCCATTTTCTGTATAGCGTTTTGGTTAAAAGCATCCACAATCTGCCAAATTAGGTTTCAATGTTTTATAGACTGGAACTAGATGTTTTCAGAACTGAATATAATGATTCAACAAAATGTAGATGTGGCGAAACAAACATAACAAGAACCATGTTGTGTGTGCGCCCCAAGGGCCTACTTACCATGTTTATCAAGCATGCCTGTGATTGGTGTATTTTCGTCTGATACGAATTTTGTTTTCAAAGTTCCCTCGTGTTTGTTACATAGTCCGGTCAAGACAATGTGTATCTCAATCGCTTCTCAGACTGAAGAATATTTATTTGTTGAAAAGTGCTATTGCTGGTTAGACCACAGTCTACCATAGCGGCCGACCTCCACACACACAAGACATTCCTGAAACATTCATTTCTTTGCACAATGATCACATCCCCCCCCCCCCCCCCCCCCATTGCCTTTCTGGATATCTAAACGCAGTACACTGACGATACGTTTATCTATAGTGTGTTCAGTGTGTGTGTGTGTGTGTGTGTGTGTGTGTGTGTGTGTGTGTGTGTGTGTGTGTGTGTTCCCTAGTATTGTATTGTTAGGGCATTTTGATTTGTCTGTATAAAGGCACCCGCTCACTCTGTGTGTGTGTGTGTGTGTGTGTGTGTGTGTGTGTGTGTGGTGTGGTGTGAGAGAGAGAGTGTGAGAGAGAGAGAGAGAGAGAGAGAGAGGAGAGAGAGAGAGAGAGAGAGAGAGAGAGAGAGAGCGAGAGAGAAGAGTTTATTCGACCAGTCATTTTTTTCCGTTTTCCATTAGGTTACCAACAAGAAGCCAAGCCGCTCATTAATGGAGGAACTTCTCCATTGAAACTTTTCGACCGTGTTTACGCCCGCTGAAATGGGTGTTGAAACATTCTGGGTAGGCAGTTAAATTCTTCTAAAACAAGAGAGAACGACAGAGGGGGGGGAGGGAGGAGAGAGAGAGAGAGGGAGTGAGTGAGTGAGAGAGAGATGGATGGTAGGGAGAGAATGAGGGGAGGGTGGAGGGAGAATGAGAGACAGGAAGGGAGTGAGGGAGGGATGGAAAAGAGAGGGAGGGATAGAGAGACGCGGGGGGGGTCACAGAGAGAGAGAGGATCGAGAGAGCGTGCGGTCAGGAGAGAGCGTGCCGTGCGAGAGAGAGAGCGAGAGTGAGAGAGAGAGGGAGAAGAGAGAGAGAGAGAGAGAGAACGTGCGTGTGTGCGAGGAGAGAGCGTGGCCTGTGAGGGTTCATGTCAGAGAGAGAGAGTGAGAGTCTGATGTGTGTGCCTGCATGTGTGAGAGAGCGTGCGTGCAGTGTGCGCGCTCGCGCGTGTCTGTCTGCCTGTCTGCCTGTCTGTGTGCTGTATTTCAGGATGAAGAAGAACAGCAACAGTGCATGCAACATCGTCGATGACGATAACAAACTAAGGGGGGGGGGGGGGGGGGGGGGGGGGGGGGGGGTTTCCTGGGAAAGCCATTTCAACGGGCGTTAAACACGGTCGAAAATAAAACTGAG
>JADBJO010004886.1:112287-117287 GCA_016801955.1 Conus betulinus
GTCCCTTTTGTCCAGTGGGCTGATCAGAATCTCTCTTTAGAATGTGCTTCACTTTCCACCTTCAGTCACCTCGCTTTCAAACTAGCCACGAGGGGTTAATTGTCTCCCTCTTGCTGCCAGCATCTTTGGAATTATCATCCGTCAGTGAAGTCACCTGCCTAGTGGAATCTACCTGGAATGGATGAAGATGATTAAAGACAGACCCTAAATGCCTGAGCTCTGCAGCAGGATCTTTGAACGATAATTATTAGAGAGAGAGAGGGAGAGAGAGAGAGAGAGGGGGGGGAGACCGATAAGACAGAGACAGAGGGAGGAAGGGTTGGGAGAGAGAAGAGAGAGAGAGAGAGAGAGAGAGAGAGAGAGAGAGAGAGATGAGGGTGAGTGTGAGGATGGGAGAGAGAGAGAGAGAGAGAGAGAGAGAGAGAAGAGAGAGAGAGAGAGAGAGAGAGAGAGAGAGAGGCAAACAAAGCAGTTAAAGTGTCTGTGCACCACGAAGAAAAAGATCTGGAACATTCGATTAGGGTCATCCCTTGATGGTGGGATGGGTTTATGGGGGATGTGGGTGTGGGGGGAGGAGGAGTTTGAGAGATTGGGTGGAGAAAAGCGAAAAGTATCAAACATTCTAGAAGGAAAACAGCGTGGAAGAGAGCTAACCTTGGAACCAAGGACAAGAGAATTAGCATATTGAGGTGCCAAGAATGATGCAGCTCAGTAGTTCGATGAGCTTCTGTCGTTCCGTTTGGAAGGAAAGAAAGACAACAAAAATGATTACTTTCCGATGATTAATGGTTTTTTGTTCTGCCTTTTTCCTGGTCCATTGGGTTGCAACATTTGGGTAATAGTTCAGTCCTGTTTTATTGTGGCATTGTTTTCTCATGGAAATGAATGAACTTTAACTCAAACCTTGCGGATCAAAAGATAGATGGTAGTGGTAGTGGTGGTGGTAGTGGTGGTGGTAGGGGGCGAGACGGTGCCATTGATTGTTGGGGGGTCGTACGGGGAGGGAGGGAGGGGGGGGGGGGGGGGGGCGTCTTACAGCCCTTTGTAACGAGATGGACACGGGTAGTTTTGGGTCGACAGAGGTCCAGACACTTCGATTGACCGGGGACCCCTAAGAAGGCATCATTGGGTCTAACTTTCGGCCCGTGATAACGAGACGATAGGGATTAGAATCTGACGCCATTAAGTCGAAGTTACGACGTTTACCTCCTTTGGGAGGGTGGTAGTGGGTGTGGTTTTAGAGGAGATGGAGAGAAGGGGGATTGATTGGGGAGTGGGGAGGGGAAACAAGAGAGAGAGAGAGAGAGAGAGAGACAGAGAGAGAGAGAGAGATGACTAGAGAAGGGAGGATGGCAATGGGGGATCGGGGGGGGGGGGGGGGAGGGTGATGAGAGGAGGATATCTATTGATGGGTTGGAAGAATGTTGGGATAATTAGGGAGAGGGAAGTGAGTTTTGTTGAGAAAAAGTGGTTCGATGTTAGTTCAGAGATTTTATTGTAACCATCTCTCTCTCTCTCTCTCTCTCTCTCTCTCTCTCTCTCTCTCTCTCTCTCTCTCTCTGTGTGTGTGTGTGGTGTGTGTGTGTGTGTGTGTGTGTGTGTGTGTGTTTATTTCTTAAACCTTACTGCATTCCTCCTGTGCGTGAGGACATAAGGAAATGTTACGAAATTTATTTGTTTTTGTTAACCTTTGATTTGATGCTAGGAATGAATGTGTACTGTTTGTTTGCAGGAAAGGGAAGAGGGAAATGTTATTGTTCTGTTACCCCTTCCCCCTTGTCAAAAGATGTCTTTGGTAATGACAATAATATCAAAGTGTCAAAAGTGTCAAAAAGGGTCTCTCTCTCAGCCCATATATATATATATATATATCTCCATATCTCTCTCTCTCTCTCTCTCTCTCTCTCTCTCTCTCTCTCTCTCTCTCTCTCTCTCTCTCTCTCTGTCACACACACACACACACACACACACACACACACACACACACACACACACACCACACACACACACACACACACACACATTCCCTCAGTGACTATGTGTCTGTCTGTCTGTCTGTCTGTACATACATCCATCTAACAATCTATGTATGGATCTATGTATCTATCTATGTATCTATCTATCAATCTATGTATGTATGTATCAACATATGTTGTCTCTCTGTCTGTCTCTCTGTCAGTCTATCAATCAACCTATTTATCTATCGATCTATTATCTCCGTGTGTTTATTTTTATGTCAGTCTGTCTGTCCGTCTGTCTGTCTGCATGTGTGGTGTGAGCTCTCTGCGAAATACCACCATCGTTTCTGTTTAGTAACACCATACTACACACCTATCCAAAAATCGCCCAGTCTGACTCCCCCACACCCTCGCTCCTCCCCACAGATTTCCTGACTTCCCCGCGTCTGGAGGCAGGGTGAAGGAGAACTCCATCAGTCTGGAGGCTCTGTCTGGCGGCTCACCCACTGCCCCCCAGCGCCCACTCTGCTGAACCACTGACTCGGAACGCCATTGTGAAAATACCATGTGTGGATTGGGCTCCCCAGGTGGGACCGCTTTGTCACCGATGAAGCCAGTCAAGACGTTTTTGTTAACACTTCGCAACAGCCCTGTACTGTCTATATACCCCTTCCCCCCTCTGCATTCTCCCTCTCTTACCCCCCCCCCCCCCCCCCACCCCCCGCCGCACTCCTCCTCTGGGGCTGGATTCCAGACACGTTTAAGCCTCTCAGAGTCCGGGCGTCAAACTGGCGGTCATCTATTGGGAGAGATGATATATGGAATGGTTGGCTTAGATCAAAATAGCCTGATCCTTTCGTATTTGATAGCTTCGGACGTGGTTGGTATGTGGTACTCGGTCTGGTAATTCAGTCGTTGATGCCCTTGCCCTGTTTTCAAGTTTGATCAATTTCAGCAGTTTAAATATAAACAGGCAAAAAAACACCCATCAAACCTTGGACTTGAAAATCTACAAGGCAATTTAGAGCATAATAAATGTGATTTTTTTTTTGCATTCTGGGTATCTGTCTCTCTGTATATTTGTCAGCCTGCCCATCTCTCTGTCTCTGTCTCTGTCTCTGTCTCTCTCTCTCCCTCTCTCTCCTTCTCTCTCTCTCACTCTCTCTCTCAGTATAGGAGTGCTTTCCCTTGTTTGGCTCCCAGCAAGACGTATTTCGGCCGTTAGGGTAAATGTCTACTTTCTATTGACTGTAAACACGTCCAGCATGCCCGTTGAACGTCTCCCTTCCACTTTAGAAGCGACACGCAATGCTGCCCAAGCAGAAATAACATTGTCCTCGTCCAAAGTAGAGGGCAGAGGAAGACATACTGTCGTCATTCCGCGTTTGACAACAGTTACCGAACAGCCCACTGTTACGCTAACCCAAGGCGACAGCATCACGTATCGCCGAGATGCCCGTCACAGCTGAACAGGGATAGGCACAGAGCACAGATCTACAGAAACAGAAGGAAAAAAGGAGTGTGAAACGTTATCTTCTCCATCCATCTCATTTTTTTTTGCCGACACCACCTAGGTTATTTTACAGAGTGGACAGAACTAGCGACAGCCATATCCCATGTGGTGACATTTTTTTTTTTTAAGTGTGACAGTCATCCCCCTCCGTCTGTGACTCAGTCTGCACAAGACACATGACACAGCGACATGCAAAAAGAGATCGACATGGAGCAGTGTGACAAAATAATCGGTGACAGTAGCACACGATGAAGTGTCGACGCTGAATTTAGGATCAGTGAAGCCAAGTGCTGATCGAGACGGTGTTTACTGCGGCCTCTAGAAAGTGCACAGACTACAACACAATGCAAAACTGAAGACACTGTGACAACTGGGTGTGATCATGATTTGCAGTATAGAGACGAAGCCAAAGACTTTTTTTTCAGGTGTGAAAGAACAATAGAACGACCCTCCAGAGAATGTGACTGTCTGTGACATTATGTCATATCTGCAGGATATGATGAGAAATGTGGACAGCGCTCTCTCTACAAACAGAGAGAAATAAGATAATTGCCTTCCAGCAGCAATTCAACTGTGCAGAAACGGGAAATCTTGATGACTGGATGAGCTTTTGGCAATCACAATGACAATCACATCAGTGTTCGATGTTCGTTGATTGCTTCCGTGATTTGGTTTCCCTATCGCGATGTTGTTTTATAACATGCCTTGTCGGTGTTTATTCTTTGACACTCATTTTTGGAATAGCTCCCTTCCGCCCCGTTTCCCCTGGTATGAGAAATGGGTTTTGTAAGCTTACCTCATTGGTTGATTAATTCATTCATTCATTTTCTCACAGTATATATTTATGTTTTTTGTCTGTCTGTTGTCCCCCACATCCTATCTCTCAGCATGTCTGTCTATTCATCCATCTATCCATCTGTCTGTCTCTCTCTATCTATCTATCTATCTATCCATCCATCTATGTATTTATCTATCTATCTGTCCGTCTGTCTATCTATCTGCCTGTCTGTCTGTCCGTCCGTCCGTCCGCTCATCAATCTATCTGTCTATCTGTCTGTCTGTCTGTCCGTCTCATTCTTTCTTTTATATATATATATATATATATATATATATATATATATATATTATATATATATATATAATATATTATATATATATATATTTTTGTCTCTGTGTAAGTGCATATGTGTATGCGTGTATGTTGTGTTTGTATGTATATGTATGTGAGTATGTATGTGTGTGTGTGTGCATGTATGTATGTATGTATGTATGCATGTATGTATGTATCCATCTGTCTTGCTTTCTATCAATGTATCTATCTATCTATCTTTCTATCCATCTATCTAGCTGTCTGACTCTCCCACCCCCTCCCATCAGACTTGCTGACTTCCTGCCTCTGGAGGCAGAGTGAGGGCGAACTCCATCATTCTGGAAGCTCAGACTGGCGGCTCAGCCCCCCCCCCCCCCCCCCCCCCCCCCCACCCCCCCCCACCCCCCCCCCACCCTCCCAGCCCCCATCCCACTCCCCC
>JADBJO010004886.1:134787-139787 GCA_016801955.1 Conus betulinus
AGGGATAGAGACAAATACAGACAAGAAACAGAGACACAGACAGAGAGACAGAGAGAGGTACAGAGACAGAGATGCAGAGACAGACGCGCAGAGAGAGAAAGAGAGAGAGAGAGAGAGAGAGAGGGGGGGGGAGGGAGGGAGCAGACAGGCAAACAAAGCAGTTGAAGTGTCTGAACACCACGAAAAATGAAAAATGAAAAAAATGTGGAACATTCGATCAGCGTCATCCATGGACGGTGGGAGGCGTTATGGGGAATGAGAGGGGGTGTGTGGGGGGGGGGGGGGGGGGGGGGGGGGGGGGAGTGGACGGAGTAGACAAAAGCGAAAGCGAAAAGTGTCAAACATTTTAGGAAGAAAAACACTGTGGATAGGAGCTAACCTCGGAAGCAGGGGATAAGGGAATTAGGGCACTGAGATGCCATGAATGACCCAGCTCAATAGTTCAACAAGCTTCTGACGTTAACGTCCATGGGAAAGAAAGGTAACAAAAATGATTACTTTTCTATGATAAATAGAGGGGGTTTTGTTGTTGTTCTGCCTTTTCCTGGTCCATTCACTGCAACATTCTGGTACTAGTTCAGTCCCGTTTCATTCTCGCATTCTTTTTTTCTCATGGAAATGGAATGAACTTTAACCCTAATCCTGCGGACGAGGAGATAGGTAGGTGGTGGTGGTGGTGGAAGCGAGACGGTGCCATTGATTGTTGGGGGTCGTTATGGGATAGAGGTTGGGGGGTGGGGGTAGGTAGGGGGTGTCTGCAAGGCCTTTGTAACGAGATGGACACGGGTAGTTTTGGGTCGACCAGAGGTCCAGACACTTCGATTGACCGGGGACCCGTAAGAAGGCATCATTGGGTCTAACTTTTGGCCCGTGATAACGAGACGGTAGGGATTTGAATCTGACGCCATTAAGTCGAAGTTTCGACGACTGGGGGAGGGGGAGGGAGCGGTCGGGGATGGGGGTGGGGTTAGAGGAGATGGAGAGAAGTTGACTTGTGGGGGTGGGGGGGAGCAAGAAGAGAGAGAGAGAGAGAGAGAGAGAGAGAGAGAGAGAGAGAGAGAGAGAGAGAGAGAGAGAGAGAGAGAATGAGAGAGAATGAGGATGGGGTGGAATGTAGGATGGGGTGGATTATGGGGGGGGGGGGGGGAGTGACGAGAGGAGGGGTGTTTATAATGGAAGAATGTTGAGATAGTCACGGAGAAAAAGTGGGTAAGACGGCCTGTCACATTGTGCTCCTTAATTGGCAATTGTGATTAATTGGCTGACTCTCTCATTGTTTAATTTGAGTGTTTTTAAATTGCTGGTGTTGTCGTGATTATGCCGGTGTCAAATTTATCTCCAAGAGCCGCCTGTGGCCAATTTTATTGGACATGGCAACATTTTATGCGGAAAAACGCTTAGTGAACTCCATGTCTGCGCCTACTCACAGGCTGAAGTTGTGCTGGCCAAGCAGTGCAGTGAGAACACTGACAGTGGTACTCTCCCTACTGTGTTGCTTCTCTCTTGCAGTGAATCACAACCAGCTGAACCCCGAACGGTGGTATGTGCAATGTTGGTACATTACAGTTTGATGTACTGCAAAAACATTGATGCTCTTCAACGTGAGTTTCTTGCACTTGCGACTTTAAGATTTTTACTTCTCAAGAAACTCGATTCACAACAAAAGCAGAGGAGGTCCATTTCTATTTCACATTCCGGTCTACCTTGTCAAACTGATGGTGTTGTGACTGTGCTCTTATTGGCATGCTTTCTACTGTGCTGTAGCGACATTGAAATAATTCCGGGACCTGCCCAGCTAAGGGGGCATACACGGGAGTTGTTACCTGTTTCACATAATACAAGTCAGCAAGGGGGGAATGAACAGGAATCACCCCCTACGCCCATATATTAACACGATTGACAATGCCTGCCAACGCTGTCATGAAAATGATTTGCTCTGCTTGTCTGTACTGCTCTTGTGTTGTGGTGACGTAGAAAGCAATCCAGGCCCAACTGATGCAGATGTCATGCAGCAAGCAGTACGCTCTCTCGAAAGCAAGCTAGACATACAGTCTCAGGTTCTAGAAAGTAAGCTGAACCAGTTGATAGACGTAAGCAGTGCAACAAAACAGCTAAGTGAACAGCTACAATCTCGACTGTCGGCTCTTGAAGCAAGATTTTCCTTACAAACGGAAGAGCTGAAACACGAGATCGAAGATACAAAGACAGCGCAGGAGGATCTTAAAAACTGTGTTACGACAGCTGGAGCTCTCAAACTAGAAAGACAAGATAGACATCTGAGAAAATCTAATGTCGTTGTATATGGTATGCCTGAGAATTCAAGTGAACAAACTGATGTGTCTGATGCTGTTGTATGTTTATTACGCAAATATTTCCCAGGTAGAGACTGGCATGCCTGTGACATCGACTACGCACAGAGGCTAGGTTTGAGCAGAGAACCGGGCAATGGCAAACCAAGGCCAATTTTGATCAAATTTGTATGTTTAAGAGACGCTATGCTGGTGCTACGTGATACAAAAGCAAAAATGAACATGCAAGAGGTTGGTCTTCGTGTTCGTGTAGACCTGACCATACAACAGCGGGAAGAAATTTCCAGTTACAGGCAACAGGGTTTACATGCCTTCTATTCCAAGGGCAAACTGGTCGTGTCCGGGTCCCTCGGAAAGAGAGCAGTACTTTCCCTCACGATGCCCGTCCTTCCCATCTTCACCCTGCCTCTCCAACACCACGTCCCTGCCCTGCTCAACCACGTCCCTATATGAAAGTGCCCTCTGATATTTCTTTCCCAGAACGCTGTTCCCAGTGCTACCTAGCCCCGGCATGGGAGGTATCTCTCGCACTCAGGAAGACAGTCCCGTTCCCCCTCCTCCCTTCCTTCACTGAAGAAAGACCGCAGTACGCAGGGTGAGCAGTTCGTTCTGGAGATGCCATTGCAGCAGCTGGTGCATTCTGAACCTGGCACCGCTTCCAGTCCGGACGAGGCTGACGTCACCAGCAGTCGGGGTGTCGTCGACCTGCTTCAGGACGCAGACGACTACGGTCCTCGGGGCAGTTGGAGCACTGGGACTGTTCTTGGTCTCGGAGGTGTCCAGGCGTCTCTCCCGAGGCAGCGGAACATGTCGACACTGTGCCGTCAGCAGCCAGTTCTGCTTCCCGTCGTGTGGAAGATGCACTGCCTGCCTCTTCACACTCTTCCCTGGCCCACAGGCTGATCAACCACGTGACGTGTCATCTGGGTCATCACACCGACGAGGTGGATTAAGACGGCACTCTTCTGGCAGTGACGTTGTGACAAAAACTACCAGCAAAACTACCAGCGATGATAGAGGTCCTTGCAGCCAACAGAACGGACGTCAAAGCTGTGAACCTCGTTGCTCATCCTCGCTGACGACAAGAAACCGTACTCAGAGGCGTCAGTCCACGCTTGACGCCAGTCTGCGCCAGAGCAATAGAAAATAGGGGTTAGGCCAAGGCTCATCACTTTGTGTTAGCAGGAATGAACGGTGTGATTTTACTAGTTCTAATTCAAAACAAATTTAATCTTTTATGACATTCAATGTTGAAGGCTTACGGACCATCACAGATGAATGTGATCTCACATTTTTGATAAATGAATATGATTTTGCTTTTCTTTGTGAAACCTTTACTAAATCAATTCCTCAGTCACTGTTCTCATGTCATAAAGTCTTTGATTCGGCGGGCGTTAAGCTCAATGATAACATTCACGGTCGTTTATCAGGTAGAGTTGGTTTTTTGGTTAGAAAGAATTTATGTAATTTTATTGAAAGAATAGAGACTGAGATAGATAACATTGTCTCCTTGAAGCTTTCTAAACATATTCTAGCTACAGAAACTGATTGTTTGTTGGTAGGCTGTTATTTGCCACCCGAAACCTCTCCTTACTATGAAGAGACTGACATTTATAATGGTGTTTTGTTATTAGAGGACTGCCTGCTTGAACTTATGAGAGAGCATAGTGATTTACCTATCATTATCTGTGGTGATCTCAAACGCAAAGAACTGGCTCCCTACAAGCCGACTTTGGTGATCCAATTCAGAATCTGGCAAATCTGACTGATTCAGCAGACGATAATCCAGAAGTTGATGAGAGAGAACTGCACGTGTTTCTCGTGATTTGTCCGTTAATGCTTTTTTGGTCGTCTGTTACTAAATGTCTGTGAAGAATTTGGTCTGTGTATTTTGAATGGTGTTAAATCTTACGGGTTTCCTGGGCACTTTACATACACTTCACCCAATGGCTCAAGTGTTGTAGATTTATTTTATTGTTTCCCGCACCCTGTTGCCATTTTGCCAGAGTTTTAATGTAGTACCCCTGATTGAATCGAAACATACAATTGTTGATCTTAAATTCTTGGCCGATTCGACTATTGTTTCCACTGCACATTTGCCAAAACAAACTGCACAGCTAAGTAAATATAAGTGGAAAGTTGACATGAAAAACATATTTTTAAATTCAATGCAGTCACATGAAATTAAAGACAAATTAAATGTAGCTTCTGATCTGATAAACACTGATGTGAACCTAGCCCTTTCCCAGTTTAATGATTGTCTTCGTAAGGCTGGTGAGAGTATGCTGGTGACACATACTGTAGGTGTGGAAAATTGCGGATTTTGTTTGACCTTGAGTGTCGACAAAGTCGTCGACTCCTGAGGCAACGTCTCCGCAAATGTCAATATTCTAACTTCGTTGAAGATAGACTCTCTTACTGTGAAAAAAGAAGACAGTACAAACAACTTTTAGCAGATAAAAAGCGAACGCATCGTGATAGTATCATTAATAATCTTAATAACTGTTCCAATGACCCACGTAAATTTTGGGACACTATACGTGCTGTGCGTGCAAGAGGAGCCACTGGTGTAAATGTTTCAAAAGAACAGTGGTATGATCATTTTAAGAATGTATTCAACTCTGTAAATGATGTTGATTCTTACGATCTGTCTGACGAGGTTGTTGGTGAACAAGGGAATTCTGTATTTAT
>JADBJO010004886.1:147287-152287 GCA_016801955.1 Conus betulinus
TCTCTCTCCCTCTCTCTCTCTCTCTCTCTCTCTCTCTCTCTCTCTCTCTCTCTCTCTCTCTCTCTCGCTCGCTCGCTCGCTCTTTCTCCTGTCAACTGTAATCAATGCTGTCTGTATTCAAACGGCTGAAGAGCAATGCTCATACAGTTCGTTGGGCTTTTGCCTGAGAAGGACTTGTCTCAAGGATGATTGGAGAGAGAGAGAGAGAGAGAGAGAGAGAGAGAGAGAGAGAGAGAGAGAGAGAGAGAGAGAGAGAGAGAGGGGGGTGGGGGGACGGAGAAGGAGAGAGGAAAAAGTATAGTGGGGAGAGAAAGCCAGACAGACAGAGACAGATACAGAGAGTGAGAGAGAAAGAGAGAGCTACAGACAGACAGGCAAACAGACAGACGAACAGGCAAACAGACAGAGAGACAAACATTGCGTCTATGAAACCTATTAATTGTTTGTATGGAGCTTGGAAGCGGATTACTCTAGTACTTCTTCTGTCTGTCTGTATGTCCCTCTCTCTCTGTCTCTCTCTCTCTCTCTCTCTCTCTCTCTCTCTCTCTCTCTCTCTCTCTCTCTCTCTCTCTCATCTTTGATTAGCATCGTGTTTAGCAGTGTTAGTTTATTTCTATACGTCTCCTTTTTTCTAACTCCTGTGTCTTTCTAAAATTGTTGTAAAAGGTCACTGCATGTCCGCGCGCGCACGTGTGTGTGTGTGTGTGTGTGTGTGTGTGTGTGTGTGTGTGTGTGTGTGTGTGTGTGTGTGTGTGTGCTTGAGTGCGTGCGTGCGTGAGTGCGTGCGTGCTTGCGTGTGTGCGTGCGTGCGTGTGTCCCTTGCTGAAGTCTAGAGTTCTCTTTCATATTGATTCATTCCTTTACGATATCTTTATTCTCTAGTTACTTTGGTTTCTTTCTGCATATTTAGTGCACCAAGACTTAATGTCCCATTACAAACAGAATAACTTTCCTGACATGAAACCTTGTGTTGGTTTTTCTTTTTTCCTTTGATGAAATATAGAAATGTGTCCCTGCTGACATTCATTTTCCTCGAAAAATGTTTTGTTCGAGGAAATAGTTTTTTTTTCATGGCATATAGAAATGTGTATAGCGTGATATATTTACAAGGTAATGGAGCCCATACATCAGAAGAACTTAATAGCTTAGGACACTGCCAGAAAAATCCAGAGTTTGTCTCTAGAGCAATTCCATGCAACTGAATAGATTTTGCAACATGAACTTCATATCTTCGAATCTTTTTGATTGTTAAAAGCAGTATATATATATATATATATATATATATATATATATATATATATATATATATAAATACTGATAAAAAGCCTAATAAAACTTCAAAGGTGCTCAACCCCTTGGGGAGCAACATCTGTTTTAAAATAAGGTATTAAAAGGAAGTTTAAAACTTCCTTTTAATACCTTATTTTAAAACAAATATATATATATATATATATATATATATATATATATATATATGTGTGTGTGTGTGTGTGTGTGTGTGTGTGTGTGTGTGTGTGTGTGTGTGTGTTTTGGCAAAGATTTAAATGAAAAAAGGGGGGGTGAGGGGGGGGGGGGGGGGGGGGGGGGGGAGACGAAAATCAGAACGTATATAGTCTGGTGTTTTTTCTTTCTTTTTTTTTCCGCCTGTCCTAACCTCTGCGCCACCTCAGAGGCAGTGCACCCACGCCCCTCATTCCACACCCCGTCCACAGCCACAGCCCGGTCGCCCCGCCGCAGCCCCGGCACCGGCAATCCACAGGGACAGTCAATGTCAAAGTCGTCAAGGGCAACCCACTGGAGGAGACACTGCACTACTGCCGAGTCACTTCGGTGGTGTTCAGTGGCGCCTGTTCTGATCTAACATGCGCAAGACACCACCTACTAAGCCTTCTACTGACGACAATAATTGCTTAGTCGCGGAGCCGGCGTGAGTGAGCTCTCCCTCCAGAGGGCGCCACCACGTCCGCCCAACGACAGCCCCATGGACTCGCTGATACTGGTGACCCCGACGGGAACCAAACCAAGGTCACAGACGTGGAGAGGACATCAAAATTGAGGGTCACCATCAGAGCAGGGCATGAACGGCCACAGAACTTGAGACTTTTTTTTTAATGCTGATCGATGAGAATGAGGATGATGAAGATGATGCGACGGATTTCCATTTTGGTCTGAGACTATATGACATGGCTGTGCTCTACGCTTCCTTTCATAATATATCCCGGCGTCAACCAGGCCCGAGAGATACAGGCACCTGTAGTGTTGGTCAGAAAATTGGAGCAACACTCTCAGAAACGCATCCATTAAGTGGATGAAACTCAACTGTGTGGTCCCAGTCTTCCCAACTGAGTCCGCAGCAAACTCAGCTCTGGGTATGAGCCGGTCGGGGCAGAATAACCCACATGACTCATGGGATTCGAACCCACAACCTCCCAGTCGGGAGTATGCGACGCTAACCACTTCGCCACGGCGGCTGGTAAGTCAGGGAAATGTAATCATAAATGCTAAGCCCTTCACAGGAACATATAGGAACCATCATAATCTTTGCTGAAGACAGATCAATTCATATTACCTGTTCCTAGGCCTTTCGTCCGCTGGATCAGACTCATCAGGGAGACACGCCTGATTGTGTTTGTACTCCTTTGGCATCAGATGGAGATACACACCACAGTCTATAATTCTGTGGTTTTCTCACCACCATGGGTTCAAAAAAGAATCCAACAGCACCCCAAAGCCGACAACGAAGGGTGGAAAAGAAAGTGTGGTAAGGAAAAAAAGTTGCTGAAAAACATAAATCATTATATATACAGTATAAAACGTAGGGGAAAATCTTTGAGTCTGTGCTTGAGGATCCATTCAAGTATGCAAAGGTCAAAAGATGTCCAACAGTCCGATTGGTCAGCACTGCTGTTTAATAACCCAAGCATTGGCAGCAGCTAAGAATTGGGCAGAACAGCCTTCACTTGGATCTCCTAAGGGATGCAACCTCCCACTGATTGACCAAACAATATTATGCTGAACATCTCGCTAGTGGATAAAGCAAGTGCAGGCTAACAATTCTCCCATCATGACGTTAATGACTTGGCAAACATTTAAATGAAAACAAAAAACAAACAAAACAAACATAAAACGGGGTGTAGGGAAGGAGGAACGGGAGAGAGAACAAGAAAATGAGAACATAAAATCAGGGAAATATAATCATAAATGTTTAAACCCTTCGCTAGGAGCATATAGGAACCATCATAATCCTTGCTGAGGACAGATCAATTCATATTGCCTGCCCCTAGGCCTTTCGTCCGCTGGATCGAACTCATCAGGGAGACACGGCTGATTGTGTCTGTGCTTGCTGGACATCAAATGGAAAAAAACACCACATTCTGCAATTCTGTGGTGTTCTCACCACCAAGGGTTCAAAAAAGAATCGAACAGCACCCCAAAGCAGCCATCTAAGGGAATTATGTGCATATATGTATATGAGCTAAATGACTTATGTAGAGCGGTTCCTCACTGCCGCTGGACTTAGAGATCACATCCCTGTGTTTGGGGGATCCCTTGGAATGATGAGTTCTGACATTCTGAAGTTTCTTCTCGAGGCAAAAAAAATCAACTCACCTCGCCACCCCGTCCGTCTGTCGTCTGTCTGGATGTTTAATAGCGAGCGATTAGAAGCAGGTCTTTCAGTCAGTGTTCTACCTTCACTTAACGTGTGTATCTTCAAAGACGAGGAGTCTTTTTCATTGTTGTGCACCCTCGGTCCAGATTGCCAGTATATCTTGGCTTTGTACACTGAAATTATCTCGATCCCCAGTCTGCCACCCTTTCCCAAACCTCCATCTCTGTCCCTGTCCCCCCCCTCCCCGCCCCCCCCCCCCCTTTCTGGCTGGCTGGCTGGCTGGCTGGCTGTCTGGCTGTCTCTCTCTCTCTCTCTGTCTCTCTCTCTCCCTCTCTCTCTTTTCTCTGTCTTTCATTCTGGTATATTCAAAAATGAACTTGAATGTGATGAATTTCTAGACAGCATGCAGAAAGCGCGTCGTCAGTTATTACAAATTAACGTGAATAGAGAGTCTAGATAAATTTGTCAGTGCTTTGTGCGGAGCCGCAGCTTGTATGGTTCGTGTTATTTGTAGAGGCAGCAGAACATACAATGACTGGTTTGATAATGAGTGCGAACGAAAGAAACAGGAAGTTAAAAGGTTATTAAAAAGATTTCAGAGATGCAAAACAGCCAGGGATAAAAGTAAGAAAAGAGAAGAAAACGCTGTATCACGTAAAGAGTATGTTACGCTAAGGAAAACAAAGGAACTGGAGTTTAAAGAAAGTAGGTTAAAGAAACTAAAAAGTTCAGTCAGTGATTCTAAAATGTTCTGGTCAGTGATAAGATCTATTAACAAAAAGAGTTTTGTGTATAACGAAATCTCAGTTCAACAGTGGCGTGACCATTTTGGGGGCGTTTTTCATAGTTTTGATGATAAAAGTAAGGAAGAAGAGACTGGTATGGTAGAAAAAAAATGAAACTGAGCCCTTATTTAATCAACCTATTTCCAGTGAAGAAGTCGTTGCTGGTATTAAACATTAAAATTAGGAAAGAGTGCAGGACCGGATAGAATCATAGCAGAAATGTTGAAGAACGCAAACACAGCTGTAATCAATTTTCTGGTTCATTTATTTACTAAACTTTTTGATAATGGTATCTTTCCATCAGAATGGGCTAAATCTATAATTGTACCAATTTACAAAAACAAAGGAGACGTGAACAATCCCGACAACTATCGTGGAGTATCACTTACCAGCGTTTTAAGTAAAATTTACACTTACATACTAAATGCAAGATTAACTGAATGGGCTGAAACTGAAGAAAAAATAGTGGAAGAACAAGCAGGGTTTTAGAACCAGTTACAGCACCATAGACCGTATATTTACACTATATTCTTTGATATAGAAACATCTACTCTTCAAATCGAAGCTCTACATTGCATTTGTAGATTTCAAGAAGGCCTTTGACT
>JADBJO010004887.1:0-5000 GCA_016801955.1 Conus betulinus
GTGGGAGAGGGGGAGGGGTGGGGGTGGGTTATACCTCTGGAAATAAAAGGCGATGTTGGTACAGCGAATGAGGCTCCTCCTGGTCTTGGTCACGCTAGGCGGTTAGACAGGGAAGGAAGAGGGGAGACTGTCCTGGTCACGATAGGCGGTAGACAGGGAAGGAAGAGGTGAGACTGTCCTGGTCACGATAGGCGGTTAGACAGGGGAAGGAAGAGGGGAGACTCTGTCCTGGTCACGATAGGCGGTTAGACAGGGAAGGAAGAGGCGAGACTCTGTCCTGGTCACGATAGGCGGTAGACAGGGAAGGAAGAGGGGGAGACTGTCCTGGTCACGATAGGCGGTAGACAGGGAAGGAAGAGGTGAGACTGTCCTGGTCACGATAGGCGGTTAGACAGGGAAGGAAGAGGGGAGACTCTGTCCTGGTCACGCTAGGCGGTAGACAGGGAAGGAAGAGAGGGGGAGACTCTGTCCTGGTCACGCTAGGCGGTAGACAGAGAAGAGATGAGACTCTGTCCTGGTCACGCTAGGCGGTAGACAGGGAAGGAAGAGGGGGAGACTCTGTCCTGGTCACGATAGGCAGTTAGACAGGGAAGGAAGAGGGGGAGACTCTGTCCTGGTCACGATAGGCGGTAGACAGGGAAGGAAGAGGTGAGACTCTGTCCTGGTCACGATAGGCGGTTAGACAGGGAAGGAAGAGGCGAGACTCTGTCCTGGTCACGATAGGCGGTAGACAGGGAAGGAAGAGGGGAGACTCTGTCCTGGTCACGATAGGCGGTTAGACAGGGAAGGGAGAGGTGAGACTCTGTCCTGGTCACGATAGGCGGTTAGACAGGGAAGGAAGAGGCGAGACTCTGTCCTGGTCACGATAGGCGGTAGACAGGGAAGGAAGAGGGGAGACTCTGTCCTAGTCACGATAGGCGGTTAGACAGGGAAGGAAGAGGGGAGACTCTGTCCTGGTCACGATAGGCGGTTAGACAGGGAAGGAAGAGGGGAAAACTCTGTCCTGGTCACGATAGGCGGTTAGACAGGGAAGGAAAGAGGTGAGACTCTGTCCTGGTCACGATAGGCGGTAGACAGGGAAGGAAGAGGCGAGACTCTGTCCTGGTCACGATAGGCGGTAGACAGGGAAGAGGTGAGACTCTGTCCTGGTCACGATAGGCGGTTAGACAGGGAAGGAAGAGGGGAGACTCTTTCCTGGTCACGATAGGCGGTAGACAGGAAGAGTGAGACTCTGTCCTGGTCACGATAGGCGGTTAGACAGGGAAGGAAGAGGGGAGACTCTGTCCTGGTCACGATAGGCGGTTAGACAGGGAAGGAAGAGGGGAGACTCTGTCCTGGTCACGATAGGCGGTTAGACAGGGAAGGAAGAGGTGAGACTCTGTCCTGGTCACGATAGGCGGTAGACAGGGAAGGAAGAGGGGAGACTCTGTCCTGGTCACGATAGGCGGTTAGACAGGGAAGGAAGAGGGTGAGACTCTGTCCTGGTCACGATAGGCGGTAGACAGGGAAGGAAGAGGGGAGACTCTGTCCTGGTCACGATAGGCGGGTTAAACAGGGAAGGAAGAGGCATCCTTTTGTTTCATACTTCTCCAGAATCCCTACTTGTCCGGCTTCCTCCCTCTCCCGCCCTTCCCCTCCCTCCCCCTCCCCGGCCCCCCCCCCTTCCCCCCCCCCCCCCCCCCCCCCCCCCCCCCCCCCCCCCCCCCCTCCCCCCCCCCCCCCCACACCCCCCCCCACACCCCCACCCCCCCCCCCCCCCCCTCCCTGCACACACCACACACACACACACACGGTGCTCTTGTCTGCCCTCTAATCCAGAGCGGTGCTTGTCTGCGTCTAATGAAAACTTTTTTTTCCGAGAATAAACCCACCGGCCCCTCTTATCCCCTTTCTCCGCCCCCTCCCACGTTCCTTCCTTCGCACATTTGTATGAATCTGAAAAGAAAAGAAGTAGAAAAGAGCTAAGTGTAGCAAGCACACACACACGCACGCGCGCGCGCACGCACGCACGCACGCACGCACACGCACACGCACACACACACACACCACACACACACACACACACACACACACACACATACACACACACACGCGCGCGATTTTGAAGTCATTTTCCTCCACTACGTGCATTTTGGTCTATCAGGTATCAGTTGTGTGCCCTTTTTGGCTTCTTGTTCACTTCGGTGGAAATGTTCTTTTTCAAAACATAGCGGCCAGGCTGCAGACCCTTCGAACCCGTGAGAAGAGGGTGCACCCGACTGACAACTCTCCGCTCTGGCATTGTGTGTGTGAGCTGCTCGAGAGCCTATTACCTGTCACCTTTTGACCTGTCGGGCAGATCAAGGTGAGTCTTTGGTGTATGGAGAATGGTCTGCAGTATTTTCGTATTGAAAATTCCGCGTTATGTTTTGTACTTTTAACGTTCCTTTCCAGTTGTCGAAATCATTTCACACACACACACACACACACACACACACACACACACACACACACACACACACACACACACACACTCTCTCTCTCTCTCTCTCCTCTCTCTCTCTCTCTCTCTCTCTCACACACACACACACACACACACACACACACACACACAATATCTGTTATTAAGCAATTCTGACCCCTCCTTCCCTCCCACCTTCGATAATTACATCATAATTCATGATTATGTAAAGGGCATAAGACCAGAACTGTGCTTAATCAGCTTTCTGCCCTGCCTCTGTGGCTGATGTCCACGCCAGGAGTGAGGTCTTGGTTCATCTTTCCTCTAGGGTAGGAGTTCCATCCATTCCCCTGCTCCCCTGTACAACGGCAAGCCGACCTGGAATGGCTGGTGCAATAAGCCTGTACTAACCTGCACACAACTCGGTTATGAGTGTATGGTGAAACGGATGCAGCAAGGTGTGTGTGTGTGTGTGTGCTGAGCGGTCTGGGGGAAAACAAACAGGACTTTTGATCCTCAGCTTTGGAAAGGAACTGCAGGGGTGTTATTGAGAGTGTGTGCTTAAGAAAGAGATTTTTTTTGCAGTGTGGACTGAAGAAAAAAAAACCCCACTGAGACTGTGTGCTGAAGAAAGGGATTTTTTGCTGTGTGGGCTGAAGAAAAAAAAACCCACTGAGACTGTGTGCTGAAGAAAGGGATTTTTTCGCGGTGTGGACTAAGAAAAAGAAAAAGCAAAAACAAAAAAAAAAAAACCCGCTGAGACTGTGTGCTGAAGAAAGCGATTTTTTTGCTGTGTGGGCTGAAGAAATAAAAAACACACCTTACAGTCGCATTCTTAGTCCAGTTTGTGTAGTCTCTGGGAATTTGGTCTTTGAGCGACAGGCTGCCCCTTCTTTATATCATTTGTTATTCTATTGTGAAGTTCGTTTTGGCCATCTAGAAACTGGACGTAAGCCCCAGAAGTTTATCTTTGACTGTGAAGGAATACTGCCTTAGGATTTCAGAAGTTTCCCGTGGAATATTTCGTCCTTTGAGTCCTGTCAAGAGTGTGAGTTTTGGGAATTGAAGAGCTTTGAGACTTCGTTTTTCTTTCGAAGCTCTCCCCCCAACCCCCCACCCCCTTTAATTTTTTTTTAGTAAGTTTTTGGTGTTCCATGCATGTGTTCTAATCTGAGGAGTGTGACAGAGCTCCTTTTACATATTGGGCGTGATCTCTCAATAGTTGCTTTGCAGGTTCTTTCTTCGAAATCATTCCCGGTTGTGCCCCTCCCCCTCCCCCCCCCTCCCCCCCCCCCCCCCCCCCCCCCCCCCCCCCCCCACTCCCTTGTGTGTTGAGTTGCTGTAACCTCTATGGGCTATTTAATTTCACAAGTCGCCTCGTTGGTAACTCTCTTTCAGACCTTTCTTCTACTTGTGTGAGTGCGACTGTGAATGAAAAAGAAATTTGGTGTCGAAAGCAGCATTCGTTTGGAGTTAGAGGCGTGTGTTCATTTCATCATGGGATCCAGAGTTACCTTACTTGCTTAATTGTTATTACTGTTACTGTTCACAGTCAGATTTAAGATTTCGTTCCATGCCAGTCAAACCGAATCTACCTGTATTGGTTACTCTTCGTCCGTGTGTTTTGTTTGACACATTCAAGATGGAAAAGGTTGTGCCAGTCTTGGAGAAATGTGAATTTGTGTTTCTTTCTTTCTCCAGCTGTTGTTGTTGCTGTGTAGATGTGTGAGATACAGGGTATTATGGGCAAGCTTAGAGCATCTTCTGCATCAAATATTGACAGCCACCTACATTCATTTTTATCCTAGTTCTGTACGGCTGTGGAACTCACTGCCGGGTGCCATAAAGATTGCCACAAATGCAGTCTCATTTCAAAAATCAAATTGATACGACAGTCTTGAGATCTGCATATTGACTGATTTTTCTATTTTAACTTGCCCAACTATTTTATGGTTACCTGGGCCTGAATCTGGCCATTGATTTTAACTCTTTGAATATCTTGTGCGACCCCTTGTTGCCAAATTTCGCTCCAGGGGCCAACAGGCTGAGTCGCACTTGATCTTATCTTATTTTATTTTACTTTTTAACATGCGCGCTGGTGACCTACTCGTTTTTGAGCGAACCAGTCTTTAAGGAAGAGAGAGAAGAAGAAGAAGAGAAGAAGATTTTTTTGGGGATGATCTCTTTGTTTGTTCTGTGTACTCTTGTGTTGGCATTTCCGCTAGGCGGTTCGGTGCCATTTGCAGCATTCGTTTGGAGTCATGGACGTGTCTTTATTTCATCAAGGGAGCAAGAGTTATCAAACTTGATTATTTGCTATGTCAACACAACAGGGTTTATTGATGTACACGTGAAATTTGTGTCGCTATTTTGTGATGCGTCTTGTTGTCTGTCGACAGGACAGTGCTCAGTGAGATTTCTGTCTGTATCATCTCCCCTTGCTCACCAGATTACCTCACAGTTATCCATCCACACAGACATTCCGTGACAATGTCTTCCTTATTTAATATTTTACTTTCTTTTTCATTCACGTGTATCCCTTATTCCATTGTACTTCATT
>JADBJO010004887.1:22500-37500 GCA_016801955.1 Conus betulinus
TCATCTTGCCTAATCCTTCTCCTTCCATTTCTCCTGCACCATCTTAGCAGTGTTTCGTCTTGCCTAATTCTTCTCCTTCCGTTTCTCCTCCTGCATCGCCTTAGCAGTGTGTTTTCATCTGGCCTAATTCTTCTCCTTCTGTTTCCTCTCTCCTGCACCACCTTGCCTGATCCTTCTCCTTCTTTTTCTCCTGCACACACTTACCAGTGTTTCATCTTGCCTAATCCTTCTCCCTCTTTTTTTCTCCTGCATCGCCTTAGCAGTGTTTCATCTTGCCTAATCCTTCTCCTTCTATTTCTCCTGCATCATCTTAGCAGTGTTTCGTCTTGCCTAATCCTTCTCCTTCCATTTCTCCTGCACCATCTTAGCAGTGTTTCATCTTGCCTAATCCTTCTCCTTCCATTTCTCCTGCACCATCTTAGCAGTGTTTCGTCTTGCCTAATTCTTCTCCTTCTGTTTCTCCTGCACCACCTTGCCTGATCCTTTCTCCTTCTTTTTTCTCCTGCACACACTTACCAGTGTTTCATCTTGCCTAATCCTTCTCCTTCTTTTTCTCCTGCATCGCCTTTAGCAGTGTTTCATCTTGCCTATCCTCTCGTGTTTCCCTTGTCGTCCATCTCTAACAAATTCTTTCTGTCATTTTCCCTGTCCTTTTTCTCATCCTCCGCTCACTCTTTTCCGTCTTCTGTCTCTCCCTCTGCCTAAAACTTTTTTTTTTTTCCCTTTATTTTCTGTTTTCCTTCTCATCCTCTCCACCCATCAATGCTGTCTGTACTACGTTATTCATTTAATAGTAATAATAATAATAATGAATACTTATATAGCGCCTGTTCTCGGCTAGAGACCAAGCTCAAACGCTTTACAGTCCACACTCGTTTACACAATGGGCTGCCTACCTGGGTAGTGCCGACTGAAGAGCTGCCAGCTGGCGCTTCATTCAGTCGTTTTTCCTGTGTCATTCAGTCAATATCGTTAAATATCGTTCACTCAATATCCTTACTTCCTTCATTCTTTCCATTTCACACGCAGGGTGCATGCTATGTGTAACGTGTCATCCGTACCAACGGCCAACTGGCCTTCTCTTCCGAAAGTTGGTGATGGGAGTTTATGTGTGTGCAAGCTGTTATGCGTGCGTTCACACACGGAACCTCGGTTTATAGTCTCATTCGAAGGACTGTATAGAAAATGGAGTCAGAACCAATGTCAACTCCCAGGGAAAAATCCCCCCCCCCCCCCCCCCCCACCCCCTTGCACCGAAACGGCGCGGCAGAGATTCGAACCCGCGACCCCAGGATCACGAGTCCGGCGCTCTGCCACCTGAGCTATTCCGGCCCTCAGCTCTTCAGATACACCCTTGATCATCCAGTTACAGCCCGAGTACTCCATTCCCCAAGGAGCAGTCAGTATCGAGTTGTATGGAGACCTACCAGAAGAGGAAACACTCCAGTGCTGTTCTACAGTGCATGCTCTGATTTACTTACACGCAAAAACAGCACGGATTAAGCCCCCTTGCTGACGACGATAATTGCTCAGTCGGGGGAACCAGCGCGAGTGAGGTCCCTTTCCGGGCGGAGGGCACAGTTACGTCTGTCTGGCCCAAACCTGACGAGTGTGACACAGTCTCAAGTCGTGCATCATGTGGACATTAATATAAACTGAGGTCATCTCTACAACAAGGCGTTGATGGCCCATGCTTTCAGAGTTTTTTTTTTTTTTTTTCAATGTCTTAACGATGATTAATGGGATGGGGATGATGAAAATGATGGTATTAGAGTTTCATACTGGTCTGGGACTGCATGACAGGAGTATTGGCTCTCTAAGCCTCCTCCTCACGTGAATGATAGACTGGGGGTCGACTGGGGGTCAACAGATACAGAGTCTGGGGGTCAACTGGGGGTCAACAGATACAGACACGCACGATGATGGTCACTCACGTTGAGGAACACTGTCAAAGAGGCATCTAGTTTTGGGTCTTTGACCTACTTTTCTGCTTTTATTCTTCTTCATGTTTTTTCGTCCACCTTCCCCTCTGGTAAATTCTTCTTACGTCCTCTTCTCACTGTCAGTGTTCTTTCCCGTTCTATCAGATAAGTCAGCCATTGATTCAGAATAGACAAGGATAATTTGCTTAGTTCATGCCACACCACGAAAATTGTAAGGTAAATAGAGAGAGAGAGAGAGAGAGAGAGAGAGAGAGAGAGAGAGAGAGAGACAGACAGACAGACAGACAGACAGACAGACAGACAGAGACAGAGACAAACAGAGAGAGAGAGAGAGAGAGAGAGAGAGAGAGAGAGAGCATTATCCTTATCCTTATTGTTACAGAGTCATTAACTCACCGTGCGACCTCCTACAGGTCCCTAATGTGAAAAAAACAACTTTGGTTACAGACGGAGAAGGGAAGGGTACTAGACTAACACTTCAATGACACGCGCTCCCAACAACAACACACGCAAACACACCAGCCAAAGTGCAATGATTTATGTGGGCTGACAGTGGCACTACCACTCGCAACATTGGACTGCGACCTTGGTGCTCTCTCGGTGTGGGGAGAGAGAGAGAGAGAGAGAGAGAGAGAGAGAGAGAGAGAGAGAGAGAGAGAGAGAGAGAGAGAGAGAGAGAGAGAGAGAGAGAGAGAGAGAGAGAGAGCAGACAGACAGACAGAGAAAGAGGCAGAGAGAGAGGGAGACAGACAGACAGACAGACAGACAGACAGACAGACAGAGAGATGAACAACTCAGGTGGGGAGGGGGGGGGGGGGGGGGGCGAGAAAATAGAATCTTATAACTGCACTAATGCCACCAGAACGACAAGATGTAATGGTGGTCAGTCTTATGTTAGTCAGCAATCGCTTTGCTCCAGAGAGGAGAGAGAGAGAGAGAGAGAGAGAGAGAGAGAGAGAGAGAGAGAGAGAGAGAGAGAGAGAGAGAGAGACAGACAGACAGACAGACAGACAGACAGACAGACAGACAGAGACAGAGACAGAGAGAAAGGGAGAGAGAGAGGAGAGAGGGAGGGAGGGGAGGGGGAGAAGAGAAAGGGTCAACTGGAAGAAACGAGAAAGCAGTGATTTTAACATCCTCATGGCAAATATCTACATGAAGAATGCGGCTGACATAAGGCAAATGTGACGGACACAATCTCTCATGTGTTCAGTTTAGCGGCTGTGCATGTCCTTCTTCTCATGTCCTGGTTCGTCTTTCATCCTTTCCTGCCTTTTACTTTATTGTTCTTTTTATTTCTCTTCCCTTTTTTTTTTCCTTCGTGTGTGTGTGTGTGTGTGTGTGTGTGTGTGTGTGTGTGTGTGTGTGTGTGTGTGTGTGTGTGTGTGTGTGTGTGTGTGCGGGTGCGTGCGTGCGTGCGGGCATGCTTGTGCTTCTTTGCTGTACTCAACTCAAGAGAATGGGAGGAACGACCCAAGTCGGCGTTCGCTATTCTCCTCCTTCAGGAACGTCAGCTGTATCAATCTCTGAGTGCAAACACAGTCATCACCACCCCCCCTTCCTTCCCCCCCTCCCCCTCCCCCCCCCCCCCCCCCCCCCCCCCCCCCCCCCCCCCCCCCCCCCCCTCCCCCACGCAGCCTGCAGGCGCACAGTCTGTGGCTGTCTTCAGGGTCTTCAGTCACTGCTGTCCTTCATCGTGAGGGCTGGAGTCAGCATCGGAAGCTGGCTGACACACGTGTTTCTTCCACACGCAACAAAACTTAACGAGCAAATAAAGACATGGCACCAGCGTGACGGGCAAGCTGATGCAGGTTAAGCTTACCTCTTTTTTTTTCTTTTATACTGTCTAGAGATGTCCTTTGTCCTTGCCTAATTCATGGAGAGAGAGAGAGAGAGAGAGAGAGAGAGAGAGAGAGAGAGAGAGAGAGAGAGAGAGAGAGAGAGAGAGAGAACTCAGAACTCAGAACTCAGAACGCAGAACTCAGAAAAACCTGTATTCGATCAAGGATCCAGCTTTTAGGCAGAGCCTATTCTTCCAATCTGTCCTAGCCAAGCTAGATTATGTGATGAGATTTTTCTTTAAAGGGAAAGAAAATGAAAAAGACAACAACAACAGCAACTTTAAAATAAAGAGTTAAAGAAAAGAGAGAGAGAGAAAAAAAAGATAGGCACACAGATTATGGAGTACATGATCTCTCTCTCTCTCTCCTCTCTCTCTCTCTCTCTCTCTCTCTCTCTCCTCTCTCTCTCTCTCTCTCTCTCTCTCTCTCTCTCTCTCTCTCGCACAAACACACATTTGTATGCAAAGGCTTGAAAACCAGCATGCATATATACGCATTAGTAAAGGTTTCAATGCCGTCATGCACTCAGAGAGAGAGAGAGAGAGAGAGAGAGAGAGAGAGAGAGAGAGAGAGAGAGAGAGACAGAGAGAGAGAGAGAGAGGGAGAGAGTTTTTTTTTTTTGGGGGGGGAGGGTGGTGCTGAATTTTCTTCCCTGCCCATCCCACCTCTTTTCGATCTGCCGGAGATTGGAGATCCCCTGGAGACAATAGCAATAAAAGACGTTTCCTGTAAAACCTGCCCTTTGACCCCTCCTTTATTTACCCCTTTTCTTCTTTTTCCCTATCTGCCACTCACATGTTTTCTCTTCAGCTCTCTTCATTCCTTACTCAAGTTACTGGATCCCCCCCTCCCCCCCCACACCCACCCCCCTGCCCGTGCTGCACTTCTTTTAGCTTCATTCCCACCAGTTTGGGATCATCAGTTGTTTGTTGTTATTGTTGTCGTTGTTGTTGTCGTTGTTATTGTTGTTGTCGTTGTTGTCGTTGTTGTCGTTGTTGTCGTTGTTGTTGTCGTCGTTGTTGTTGTTGTTGTTGTCGTTGTTGTTGTCGTTGTTGTCGTCGTTGTCGTTGTTGTCGTCGTTGTTGTCGTCGTTGTCGTTGTCGTTGTCGTTTGTCGTTGTCGTTGTCGTCGTCGTTGTCGTTGTCGTTGTCGTTGTTGTTGTCGTTGTCGTTGTCGTCGCTGTTGTTGTCGTCGTACCCTGGCTAAAAGACTCCAGGGATCATCCAACCAGCCGAAGCATTTGAACACTACGGTACAAAATTTGCATCAGCTGGGGATGAGAACACTACGTGTGTGACCGTTTTTGATTACCCCCCGCCACACATGGGCAGCCCACACTCCGACTTCACTCAGCACCATGAAGTAGAGTGGCTCTGGTAATGGCTTTCCCCCTGTCCCCTCTGGCACTGCAGCAGCAATTTGGACGCCTTTTCTTATTTCACTTGGTTCCGTTCTCCCCTCCTTCTCCAATTTCAACATCTTGTGTCAAACCGCCCTTCTTCTTTCTTCTTCTTTTTTTTTTTGGTCCTCGGTGATTGCTTTCTTCTCGTGTTCCTTGGTACAATCGTTTTTTTTCTCCTCTTTTCACCTCCTTCTTTGCCTCTTGTCTAACTCTCCCCTTATGTTCTCTGCCTAGGACATGCCCCCACTTCCTCTCTTCTTCCCATTCTCCGATATCTGTTCATCCTTCCTTCTTTCCGTCTTCCTAATGTGTCCTGATCCTTCTTCTTCTCCGTTTTGGTATGTCTATTCTTCTTCTTTCTTCTTCTTCTTCTTCTTCTTCTTCTTCTTCTTCTTCTTCTTCTTCTCTCCCTCCCTCCCTCTCTCTCTCTCTCTCTCTCTCTCTCTCTCTCTCTCTCTCTCTCTCTCTCTCTCCTCTCTCTCTCTCTCTCTCCCTCTCTCTCTCTGCCTAATCCCTTTCCTGTGATCCTTCTCTTTCTCCTGTGCCGATTTCTTCTTATTTATGTCATCCTTGTGTTTTACCTCATTCTTTTTCTTCCCTGCCAAATGTTTCATACTGTCTTTTCTATTTCTCCTCTGCAAAACGCTAATTTTCTTTTTTTTTTTCTTCTTTCTTCTTCTTTCCTCATCCTCTGCCTTAGTTTAACCTCTATCGCCCCTATGACCTAATCATTTTTTTTTTTTTCGCTGGCTCATCCTCCGTGCAGAAATGTTACTATCCATTACCTACTCCACAGGCTGTGATTCAAAAACACAAATTGACAGCACAAAGTCCACGTATAATGCGAATCAGTAAATCTTTTCAATCAACCTCATACTCTAACAACAAACAGGAAAAGACCTAAGAAAGAGGCTCCACTGGCCTGTGGACTCGGGAGGCTAAGTACCCCTGGAGGGTGTTACGGTAGCTTTAAATCTAAAGATGGTAACAAACGGAAATACTTCCGACGAAGCCTAACAATTACTGGGACACAACGCCCCAATACGTAACGGTAATCTCTAATAAAATTCTGAAGATAGAATATATTCATAGAACTTCAAATCTGTTCAAGAAAAAAAATTGGCGCTTCCAAAGCGAAAAAAAACACAGTTTATATCTCAAAGCTCTTCGATTCCTGACCCCCCCCCCTCCCCCTCCCCCTTTCCAGAGTAGTCAAATCGAAATCCTAGAGCAGAATTCCTTCACAGTCAGAGATAAACATATAAGGTTCACGTCGTTTCCAGCGGTCCAAAACTTTACAAAACACACACACACACACACACACACACACACACACACACACACACACACACACACACACACACACACACACACACACCAACCAACCAACCAACCAACCAAACCAAACAAAACAAATAAAACAAAGCACAGGGAGCCTCTCGCTCAAAGATTAATCACCATGAGGCCGCAGTCATGGCATAGGAGTTCGATTACAACATTCTTTATTGTTTCGTTGTACTGGAAAGAAGTCACTTTTTTTTACATCAACATGAAGTCTTGAGGGGGGACTCCACATTTTCGTTTTAAAGTTGAAGATTAAAAGTTCGAGTTACTTCCCCGATCACTAAGTATACACACCCTTGGTGCTCCCTATTTATCACGCGTTCATGACATTTTACAGCGTGGAAGTAGATGACTGCTTCTTTCACCAGCCACTCCTGGATAGCTGGTTGTTTAGGGAATAGGGGAACAGACGGCACTCCTCTCGCAGAAAGAAGCCTTCACACTCGGCGTGGACACAACACAAGGGCAGGACAAGACAGCAGGGTTAGAAGAAGCATAGCTCCGTTTTCATAATTAGGGACACTATTCCTTTTATTTTTGTCTTCAAAGATTGGAGGAAATCAGGGTTCAGGATCTGGTGATGGAAGGATGGAAGATGTCATAAGAGAATAATTTTTCTAGTGAGAAATGATTTGGACGGTTTGGAAAACAAAGATTCAAAAACACAAAAATAAGGTGGATTTTAAGAATTTTTGAAAATACTACCGGCCATTCCCCACACACCAAAAATTCCCTTCGACTTTAAAAAGATTAGAAATGTGTGAGAAAGGAGTGATTTGCATGTGACTTACGTAGCCTTACTCTATCCTTTTTTGTTTGTAGAGAAAAGTGGAAGAAACTTCTTCAGGTTTGGAAGCATTTGCGCGCGCTCGCACGCACCCACGCACACACACACGCACCCCCCCCCCCCCCCCCCCCACCACACACACACACACACGCACACACACACACACACACACACACACACACACACACACACACACACACAACACACCGACACACAACACACACCGACACACACACCACACACACACACACACACACACACACACACACACACACACACACACACACACACGCCAGTGGCCACTTTGTGATACATCGTTCATGTTTGTTATCTACATTTCAAATGAATAGAAATGGATCGTCAGGGGAGAGCACTGTGATAAATCGAAGGTTTTAGCAGCGAGTGAAATGAGATATTTCCAGCTGCTGTTTTCTTACAGTTTGTCTCGTGCTATAATTCACATTGCCACACCGCTTGCTGGGTGCATTACTTCAGCTTGTTTCTTAGCCTCTCTCGAGAAAAAAAACAACAAAATATACACTGGCATTTTAAAAAAAACATTTCCATTGAAACAAATCATGTGCACATGAGTTTGCTCTGGTATGCAAATGCACACACACACACACACACACACACACACACACACACACACACACACACACACACACACACACACACACACACACACGAGCAATCGCACATTTTTACTGAGGGAATTCAGTATCTGCTGATTCATTCACATCTTTCTTCAGTCAAACACGCACACATTTGCACGCATGCACGCACAACACACACACACACACACACACACACACACACACACACACACGCACACACGCACACGCACGCACGCACGCACACACACTCACACACCACACACACACCACACACACACACACACACACACACACACACACACACACACACACACACACACACACACACACACACACGGCAATAAGATAAACAGAATGTTTCGAATACGTCGTTGGTGTCAAACAAGGGTGTATTTTTAAGTCCTCTTCTATTATTTACTTTTCTGTCCGAGCTTCAACAAGACTTAATACACTGTGGTGCACATGGGATAAATGCTTTCTCTGGTTTACTAGCTATAGGTGGTTTTTTTCATTGATTTCTGCTGATGACATTGTTCTTATAACAGATTCTAATAGTGATTTTCAAAAGAAAATAGGCTGTTTAGAACACTATTGCAAAAATGGAGTTTCTCGGTAAATATGGGAGAAAACTAAAATAGTAGTCTTCAGAAAATGGTGGCTTTATTAAAAAAAAACTCTGAGAGATGGCATTTTAACTGTCGGGCAACTAGAGACTGTATCGTCATATAATTTTCTTGATGTGATATTCTCTTCAACCTTAATTTGGACCAGGTGTATTGAAAATGTAAGTGGCAAAGCCTTTCGAGCACTTTCAGGGATAAAAGATTACATCTAAAAAAAACAAAAAAACAAAAAAAAAAACTCTTCCATTAAGTACTATCCTTCATGTCTTTGATATGAAAATCAAGCCTCGTTTGTTATATGGATCAGAAATCTGGGGCTTTGAATAATATGATGCTATTGAGCAAGTACAGATTATGGTTTGTAAAATGATATTAGGATTCGGAAGGACCGTCAGAAATAAAATGGCGCTTGCAGAATGGGGCAGGTTTCTATTTTTTTTAATAGATACAAATGTTAATCTTGTGAAATGAAATACTGGTGCAGAACTTTACTTTTAGCAAATGACAGATATCCTAGACAGTGCTATAACATGTTACATATGCAAGATAGGTCTGGAAAGAAAGAAGAACTGGGTTACAACTATAAGAACTATTTCATGAGCATACGATTTGGGCATGTTTTGGGGAGATGCAGGATCTAGGCCATGTACAGATATTTCTGTCATCACTTAAAACTAGACTCCAACACGTTATTGTCAAACCTGGCATGACTCTTTGTCAACAGAGCAAGATTACCTTGTGTACCATCCTTAATTTATAAAGTCGCCATATATTACTGATCTTGATAATGGAAAGGTTTGAAGAGCATTGTGTCTGCTGAAAAGCAGCTGATTTCCCCTCAATTGTATCCTCGTTTTAGCAAATTACCAAATGATAGTACATGTAACCAATGTAATGAGAACCACATTGAAGATGTAACACATTTCATGTTTATATGCCCAAGATGTATTTCTTTAAAAACGAAATGCATTCCTCACTTTTATTACCGTTTTCCTTCTCAGCTGAAATTTTTTGTTAAATTTTAAAACTGAAAGGAAAGTTGGTTTTTAAAGTAGCTCGTTATATGACAGAATGTCTAAAATCAAGAGAGCAGTTCTGATATTCATGAAGAGATATCTTTCATGATGATTGTTATGTTACATCTCCTGTTCATTTGGGTTGGATGGCCTTGAAAAGACTGAATAGAACTTATCGTTTACACACACACACACACACGCACACACACACACACACACACACACACACACACACACACACACACACACACACACACACACGAGAAACAAAATACAAAAAAAAAAATACAGTCATGCTCTAAACATCAAATTCATGTGTGCACGCACACAATAAACCACACACGTCCTCACACTACCAAGGGTAAAGAAACAAAGCTGTCAGGTCTTTAATCAGTTTGGGGAATGGAGAAAAAAAAAAAAAAAAAAACTTGGTTATCTCCAAATACTTGCTGACTGGGATCGTGCCAAGAACAGCATAGTAGGATGGGGGATTGTGGGGGGTGAAAAGATTCGGATGGAGTGGGAATTGCAGGGAAAGTGTGTGTGTGTGTGTGTGTGTGTGTGTGTGTGTGGTGTGTGTGGTGTGGTGTGTGTGTGTGTGTGTGTGTGTGTGGTGTGTGCGTGTGTGTATGTGTGTGTGTGTGTGTGTGTGTGTGTGTGTGTGTGTGTGTGTGTGTGTGTGTGTGTGTGTGTGTGTGTGTGTGGTGTGTGTGTAGCGCGGTGGTGTGTGTGTGTATATGTCAAACATTGTTTGCACATCTCATCCATTTCCAAACTCATGGGAACGTCCCCTCATGGGAGACCGGTTCTTTGCTGTAATGTTCCTGAGCTGGACATGAGAGAGAAATGAGTGTGATTTGGTGAAGCTCTCGGCAGATTTACATAGCGTCGTCTGCCGAGGTCTGTGATGTTGGTCACGTTAGTGTGCACGGTCCAGTCAGAATGGCAACATTCTTCGGTGGAGACATGACGCTAATCAGTTCATTTTGTTTCTGTAACAGAAATTCATATTTGCACATGAGCGCATATGCACACACACAATGGAGACGACATATACACAAGCCCTCTTGCCTCTACATATCTTGTATCTGTCTCTGTGTCACACTTGGACACACACACACACACACACACGCACACACACACGCACGCACACACACACACACACACACACACACACACACACACACACACACACACACACACACACACACACACACACACACACGCACGTACGCACGCACGCACAAACAGACAGACAGACACACACAGACAGACAGACACACACACACACACACACACACACACACACACACACACACACACACACACACACGCACACACACACACACACACACACACACGCACACACACAACCGAACTCATGTGTCATGGGTGCACACGGTCATGTAATCACTCATTGCATCGCACACTTTTAAACCCTTCCGCCAAGCATGTTGAAACATCTCCCAAGACAATTCTGTCTTTCAAAACAACACATCCTTCACTCTCTCTCCGCCGCGAAAAAAAGGGGGGGGGGGAAACAAACAAACAAACAAACAAAACAAAAAAACGACAACACCGCGAAAAAGAAGGGGGGAAAACAAGGGGGGGGGAAAACAAACAAACAAACAAACAAAAAACAACCAGAACATCAACAACAAAAACAACAAAACCCAAACCAGGAACAAACAAGCAAACAAACCGATCCAATCTTTAATCAGTGAATGTACAGGGAAGGGAACTTGCTTGCTCCCTGGATGAACTGACAGCTCTCTGGCCCCTGGAAGACCTGAGGGAATGGGGGGGGGGGGGGGGGGGGGTAGAGTAGTGCCTTTGTTAAACATCACTAGCGTGGGGGGTCGTGCATTCAATATGCATGGAAACATGCTGGTAAACAAGACAATGCATATCGATGAAATGATTCTGGATGAGAATGGGAACAGAGTGTAATCCGACGCTTGTTATCCTGCACTGGCATGTCTTTTGGTCTTTTTGCTTTGATATCTTAAAAAAAAACCGGGTAAACTATGATAATAGCAGCAGGAACAACGAGAACAAATATAACAAAAAACAATAACAACAATAATAATGACTAGAACAACGACAACAATAAGAGTAATAATAGTAACAATAATAATAATGATAATGATGATAATAATGATAAAAAAACAGCAACATCAGTAATAATGATAATAATAATAATAATAATAAATTGTTGATATGTGAGTGAAATCGACGTGTCTCTCACAGTAATACACCAGCAACATACACATATGTATATGTGCATGCTATACAATTTTTCGGATTTTCGGTCACAGTATAATTTTGAGTGAAACTGGCTCTATGTGCCAATGGGAAGTGTATTACCATAATCCATATGGTTCTTCCCTGTTTTCTGTTTTACCACAATCCATGTGGCTCTCTTCGCTGTTTTCTGTTTTGTGCCTGCATGAATGTGCACTTATTGATGCTAGCTGGTCTGTCGGCAGAATGTTCCCATGGAACAGTTCTTTCGGTGCGTTAGGGTCTTTTCACATGATTCCTGCGCACGCAGTGGGCAGGTTCTCGGTACAATCATTTCATCTAAAACTGGCACCATCACGACTTTCACTCTCAGTCAGGTGGAGGAGAAGAAAGGATAGGGGGGATGGAAAGTTAGAGGAGGAATGAAAAGATTCGAACCGCGTGGTTGCCATGTTCTCACTTCCCACCTGGACGCGTTGTCCACGGGAATCCTCCACTCTGGTCAAATAAGAATGGTGTCACGAGGAAACGGTATTTTTCATAGTGTCTTTCATCTTTCCCACTCTCTCCCGTTTCAAACGTCCAAATTCAACATTCAGAAATCGAAAAGAAAAATTCCGAGCCACTAAGCCACATATTCACATTCTAACCTAGCAAAAACCATGATGTCCTTTCCCCACATGCGAATTCAAAGATGGTACCAAAAACCGACCCATGACCATGTTTCTTAATCTTAGTTCAACACAAATCAGAAAGACTCATCATGCTGCCTACATCTTTCAAGACGTCTCTGTTTGGACCTCTGTGTATGAGGACAAAGCCATCGTCTTCCAGCCCGTAGAAAGAAAAAAAAACAAAGACGAAACCTCTGTGTCAGTCCATGCAGTCCCCAAACAATGGAGTCCTGCATGAGCGGAGTTTGACTCAAAATCCGAGAAGGCGATCATGGAAGAATATCCCCATTCATAAAAAAAAAAAAAATGACCAAAAAAGTGCAAACAAACACGGGGTAGCAGGAGACCAGCAGGGTTGGTTTATTCAGGTGAATCTTTCCATGTGTTCCTGGTCGCCTGCATTATTCATGGAGGGAGGCAAGAGATCATTCTCTTCATTTCTCTTCCTGCATCCTCTGTCCCTCAGGTCCTCCATCTCTACAAGAGCTCGGAGGGAGACGGAGGTCCACATATTTCACAATCAATTAGCACGATGGCATAAAGATGTTTGCTGCACATCCTTTCGTCGCTGTCCCCTTCATCCTTTTTTTCCAGCTCAATCTTACAACTACTCTGAGCGATAAGGCATCGTGTGGTTCCGACACTCCTTCCCAATTTCTCTGACAGCGTGGCATAATGCCGTTGATACCGTCCCCCACTCTCTTCTGGTGGCCACTCTCGCCTTTTTTTTTTTTTTTTTTTTTTTTTTTCGATTACAGCGTTTTGTACCAAGCCACCATATTCTACTGTTCCCTTACCTTTATTCGATTTCTACTCTTCCTTCCCTGTCTATAATCCTGAGTCTCCATCCTCCAGCATTACAGAGAGTGGATAGCAAGAGGGGAGACAGAAGTGAAGAAAGAAAAGGAAAGGCAAGATCTCTCTCTCTCTCTCTCTCTCTCTCTCTCTCTCTCTCTCTCTCTCTCTCTCTCTCTCTCTCTCTCTCTCTCTCTCTCTCTCTCTCCCCCCCCCTTCTCTCTCTCTCTCTCTCTCCTCTCCTCTCTTCTCTCGTATCTCTCTCTCTCTCTCTCTCTCTCTCTCCCCCCCTCTTCTCTCTTCTCCTCCTCTCTCCCTCTCTCCCTCTCCCCATCTCTTTCGCAGACACCATATCAGGACTTAAATCCAGTAAAGGTAAACACAAATAAAGCTAATTCCCGACAGTAAACGGCCAATAAAGAAACCCAAAACACTCTAACTGAAACGCCTTCTACATACCACTTTTCATTCATTATACACAGCAGTTTAAATCCAGTCCACAGACCAAAACGAGCCCATTTTACCATTCGACGTAAATCCATTTCGTGGACCAATGTAAACTCATTCTATTTACTGTCAGCCAACTCTACAGATCAATTCCAACCCATCCTTCATACCAATATAGACTCATTCTATGTACCAGTGTATTCCATTCTACAAACCAATGCATGACATTCGACAGACCAGTTTAAACCCATGCTACTGATCTATTCTGTAGATGAATGTAAGCTTATTCTCCACAGCAGTTTCATGTTATATCATACACTACAGACTAATGTAAATAAACCTGCAAATCTGTTTAAACCAATTTATGCACCAATCTCCATCCATTTTGCAGATGAAGTTAAAAACCCATTCTGCTGATCAAGTTTAGCCCTTTGTACGGACTATTAAAAACCCATTTTTACACACATGTCTATTAGAATTCATCCTACAGACCTCTTCAACCAGCCCCCACGGCAATCAGATCCAGGCGCAAACATGTGTGACCGTACTTTCCTTTGAAAGTAAACAATCGCATCCGTTGGTGCATCATGGGACAAAGTTTTCATGGAGTCTGCAGCGAAATGGCTGTGCTCCATGTCATATACATCCCTACGTTCCATTAATTTTTTTTTTTTTCTGACCAGCTCATTATAAATATTGCACCCTGGAGATTCGGTGTCCCTTAAGTTAGCAATGTCGTGAAAAAGTGTGAGTAGTTGCAACTTACACAACATGACTGCCTCTTTGCTGTTTCTAGAGAGAGCGTTAACACTTAAGTCTGGATATTTACCCTAAAGGCTTCAAGGGCAGCATAAGGACAACGTTATCTCCTACAGGCGGGTGAGCACTATCATCCATAGCATTTTGTTGGACTATCCATGTGGACACTTGCTGTAGGAAGGCCAACCAAAGCATGCAGATCCTGCGAAGTCTGAGATCCCTCCAAGTCATCCCAAACATCCTGATCATCTTCTACCATATCTTAAAAAGTCTCAAAAATAAGTCCGCCAGACAACGTGGACAAACGAATCACGAGACAAAACACAACGCGTTTCGACCTCTCAGGTCTTCTTCAAGCTAGACAAACAGCACTCAGAGGCCAACGAAAACGACGAACGAGCAATACGTATCGTGTCAAATTCCTCTACCAGGCTCAAATCCACAGTGTCATGCTATACGGAAATCCAATCCGCATCTTCACCAGCGCCAGGAAAACCGATACAGAGAA
>JADBJO010004887.1:55000-62500 GCA_016801955.1 Conus betulinus
CCTCCCCGCTCTCTAAAATACAATGTCCAAATGAGCTTAGACTGGTCATTCTATGTCAGAAAACAATCTAGATATGAATAAGAACTTTTCCATTGCTCATTTACGTATTGTTCAAACAGCGGAAATATCTGGACACGTAACTTGTATAATTTTCACAATTCATTTTTTGCCGAACTGACCCCCTTCAACCGGGTGTATAATTTGCACATTTCATCATGTCCACTGAACTCACCCCTTCAAACAGGTTGTATAATTTGCATATGTCATGCCCACTGAACTCACCCCTTCAAACGGGTTGTATAATTTGCACAATTCATCATGTCTACAGACTTCGCCCCTTCAAACGGGTCGTATGATTTGCAGGTGTCATGTCCACTGAACTCGCCCCTTCAAAACGGGTTGTAAAATTTGCACATGTCATATCTACTGAACTCGCCGCGCCCCTTCAAACAGGGCTGTATAATTTTCACATTTCATATCTCCTGAACTCACCCCTTCAAACGGGTTGTACAATTTGCACATGTCGCATCCACTGAACTCACCCCTTCAATGGGGTTGTATAATTTGCATATTTCGTATCTACTTGACTCACCCCTTCAAACGGTTGTGTATAATTTATACATGTCGCGTCTACTGAACTCACCCCTTCAAACGGGTATATAATTTGCACACAATTCATATCTTTTGGACTCATCCTTTCAAACGGGCCGTATAATTTTCGCGCCATGTCCACTGGACTCATCCTTTCAAACGGGTTGTAAAATTTGCACATGTCATGTCCGCTAAACTCACCCCTTCAAACGGGTTGTAAAATTTGCACATGTCATGTCCGCTAAACTCACCCCTTCAAACGGGTTGTGTAAATTTTGCACATGTCATGTCCGCTAAACTCACCCCTTCAAACGGGTTGTAAAATTTGCACATGTCATGTCCCTAAACTCACCCCTTCAACGGGGTTGTTTAATTTATACATGTCGTGTCTACTGAACTCACCCCTTCAAACGGGTATATAATTTGCACAGTTCATATCTTTGGACTCATCCTTTCAAACGGTCGTATAATTTGCACATGTCATGTCTACAGAACTCACCCCTTCAAAACGGGTTGTAAAATTTGCACGCCATGTCCACTGAACTCGCCCCTTTCAAACGGGTTGTAAAATTTGCACATGTCATGTCTACTGAACTCGCCCCTTCAAACGGGTTGTAAAATTTGCACATGTCATGCCTACTGAACTCGCCCCCTTCAAACGGGTTGTATAATTTGCACATGTCATGCCTACTGAACTCGCCCCTTCAAACGGGTTGTAAATTTGCACATGTCATTTCCACTGAACTCGCCCCTTCAAACGGGTTGTAAAATTTGCACATGTCATGTCTACTGAACTCGCCCCTTCAAACGGGGTGTCAAATTTGCACATGTCATGTCTACTGAACTCGCCCCTTCAAACGGGGTGTCAAATTTGCACATGTCATGTCTACTGAACTCGCCCCTTCAAACGGGGGGTGTCAAATTTGCACATGTCAGGTCTACTGAACTCGCCCTTTCAAACAGGTTGTGGCCTCAGGCTTTGTTTCCCAATATATCAACGTGTCCCATTGCATTTCTCTCTTGTTTTCTTTACCCTCATCTGGCAGTCCTCTGTCTGTCTGTCTGTCTGTGTGTCTGTGTCTGTGCTACTGAACTCTCTCTTCAAACGGGTCTCTCTCTCTCTCTCTCTCTCTCTCTCTCTCTCTCTCTCTCTCTCTGGTTCTCTCTGTCTGTCCCTTTCCCCCTCCAACGCCACCCCGTCTCCAACACCTCCTCCCCCCCTCTCTCTCTCTCTCTCTCTTTTTTTTTTTTTTAATTCGTCATCCCATCCCATACTTTCCTTCCCTCTCACTCATCCCATGAGTGTTCAAGATTTAGGAATTCAATCAATTCAATCCTTCTCCATCCGCCCAGAGCCCAGTTTACAAGAAGAAGAAGAAGAAGAAGAGAAGAAGAAGTAAGCTGCCTGCCAGCGTGCCCACAAAGGGGATGAAGGTATGGTATTGTATTTCCTGTCTTGTCACTGATTGGTTATTGATTGGTTTTGACACAACAGACAGAACTTGTGTTACATTCTACGCATCTTCCTGGTTATTTTTGTGATCAGTTTCTCCGGTATGCTTTTTCTGTCTATTTCTCTTTGTCTTTTTTGTTTTTTCGGTTTTTTTTTTTTTTTTTTTTTTTTTTTTTTGTAAGTCTCTCTCTTTGCCTGTCAGTCTGTTTGTCCGTCAGTCTGTTTGTCTGTCTGTCTGTTTGTCTGTCAGTCTGTCAGTCTGTTTGTCTGTCTGTCTGTCTGTCTGTCTCCTCTCTCTCTCTCTCTCTCTCTCTCTCTCTCTCTCTCTCTCTCTCTCTCTCCTCTCTCTCTCTCTCTCTCTCTCAGTGCGTGCGTGCTTGAGTGCGTGTGCTTGTGTGCGTGCATGTGTGAAAGTGTGTGTGTATGTGCATGCGCGCGCGCGCGCGCGCGCGTGTGTGTATATGTGTTTGTGTGTGTGTATATGTGTCTGTGTGTATGTGTGCGTGTGTGTGTGTGTGTGTGTGCGTGCGTGCGTGCGTGCGTGTGTGTGTGTGTGTGTGTGTGTGTGTGTGTGTGTGTGTGTGTGTGTATGTGTGTGTGTGTGTGTGTGTGTGTGTGTGTGTGTGTGTGTGTGTGTGCGCGCGCCAGCGCGCGCAACATTTTCTAAAGACTGTTTACAGAGGAGGGCGCTTCTTACTTCTATTGCTTTCGGACTCTTTTATAATTTACGGTGGAGACATTTTGGCATTCAATTTAGCCTTCGTTTTCAAAGCTTTACGGGCAATGGATTAAGCTAAGACAATTGTTGGTTAATTGAGTCTGTAATGAAATACTGTGCATGCTGGTTTGGTATTGCAGTTATTCACAAAATATCTTTTATTTACCATCGGCGAAGCTTCAGACTCACCTAGAAATATGTGTGTGTGTATGCGTGCGCGCGCGTGTGTGTGTGTGTGTTGTGTGTGAGAGAGAGAGTGAGAGAGAGTGAGAGAGGAGAGAGAGAGAGAGAGAGAGAGAGAGAGAGAGAGAGAGAGAGAGAGAGAGAGAGAGAGAGAGAGAGAGAGAGAGAGGTGCTGTTCGCAAAGTAAGTGACGATTTCCGACGCTCTCTCTCTCCACTAAATCCTCCTTGAGAGTTGATAGGATGTAAAAAGATTGTACGACATTTTTTGTTGTTGTTGTTTTGCTTTGTTTTCTAAATGATCTAGGAATTTAAAAAATAAGAAATAATTTGATTTTCCCTCAGAATTCCAAAAGTCTGCTTCCAGACAGGTGAGGCTTACTAAGCTGGAACCTGTATGTCCTATTCTGTGTGGCGTTGTGTCAGCAGATACTGCTCTAGCAGTGAGAAGTCTCCACAGCGCAGCACAAGATCTCTAGAACGTCGGACACGGGCGATTGAGCTCACTGGCTCTCTGTTTGGAACACGGAGGCAAATGGAGTCAGGTCAAAAGTATGTATTTTTCAAACCTAAAATAAATGTTAGCGAACCGCCAAAAGCGAAAGTGGACCAACGAGTCATCAGACAAAACACGACGCGTTTCGATCTCTTAGGTCTTCACCTATACCTTGCGCTGAAGAGACCAAAGCTAAGTGACCAACTCGTTCATTTTCGTTGTCCTATTTGTTTGTGTCTTGTCTGAAGAAGACCCAAGAGGTCGAAACGCGTCGTGTTTTGTCTTGTGACTCGTTTGTCCCACGTTCTCTTGGCGGTTCGCCAATATTCATTTAAGATTTGTTTAGATTTACGCCTGCAGTCGTCGCACTTTTGCGACAAGATATAGTATTCCCTTTTCCAGATAAAACAATAGTGTACTGCTTGAGAGAAATACTGTGTGACAAGCGTTCAAGCAAAGCCAAACAGAATGATTGAGCCGCAAATGGAAGGAACAAACACATTACAAAACAGACACAACGCGTTTCGACCAACTGGGTCTTCCTGAGGCAGGACAAACAATGTTCAAAAACAATGGAAACTCAGAACGAGCAGACAGTCACTTAGTTTCTTCTACCTAGGTGCACCGTATTGTGGGTGGAAAACTAAAACTAACGAACTGAGCTGAAGAGAAGAGGGAAAAGCTTTGAGGTAAGAACACACAGATTTCAAAGTAGAGAAAAAAAATGTGTCCCCAAAGAGTGAAGTGATCACACGCCTGTATTGACTGTCACTCGTCCCTCTGGGTTGATACATGGTGTCTCCTCTTGTTACCCCTGTGCGTGTGGTAAGCTGTGCGAAGGCAGTGGAATACAAAAAAGTTGGTAGACAACACTTCTTTTTGTTTGTACCCCCAGTTCTTATAGAACAGGGAGTACTTTACAATGGGAACAAAGAAATGTTTCTCTCTCTCTCTCTCTCTCTCTCTCTCTCTCTCTCTCTCTCTCTGTGTGTGTGTGTGTGTGTCTGTGTGTCTGTCTGTTCGTCCGTGGTCAAATGTGTTCCATTCACTCCAGACAAAACTACTGGGCCAATCTCTCTGAAAATTTGTAGGTATGTTCATTATGGGTCACGAATGATGCTCAAATGTTTTATTTTACGGCCCCAAACGGTTTTTCCTCTGTATGGAATATCTCAAATCACGCGTATTCAAGACAAACTGGGAGTACGTTTATATGGGTTGCATCTTGTTACTCTGGACAACGTGACCTTTCGCACCGCCCGTCTGTTCCCTAACGACTGGTGTCTCGTGTCCTTCTTTTCGTGTGAGAAGAAACGTTTGTCTTTTTCTTTAGCTTTGAACTCTTCTTGTTTCCTTCTGATTCAGCTTTGCCTTAAACCTACTCGCCTACACGTACTCGAAGAGGTGCGTGACACTATGGCAACACGCCCTTCCACGAAGAGAGCAGCCCGGATTCAACATCGAAAAATGTGTGAGAACAAGGAGTTATACCCCCTGCAATACATCACAATATCGTACAATATATCACAATACAGTACAAGACAGTTGTATGTATGCTCTGTAGTATGTTGGAATCCAACCTCAAGCACAGCTGAAAACACTCATGCAAAGTGAAGAAGCAGTGGTGAAAAAGTCTCCTCCGGTGGGTGTCCTAATGGAAGCCTACTAATGCTTGCTCATTACTGTAGACTGTGACAGGCTGTGCCAGTGTATGCCTGTGTGACTGAGGCCGCTGAAAGGGCATGGCGCGTGAAACGGCCTGGGAGAAAAAAGAGGGGGGGGGAAAAAACAGAAGAAGCAGCAACAGGAAGAAAGAAAGAAGACAAAAAAAGAAGAACTTAATCAAAAAAAAAAAAGAAAAGAAAGAGATTGGCCAGAACCAGCAGAACTGGTGACAGGTCAATACCAGCTCACTCTGTGATCATTTCTATCCCCCGCCTCCTCCCCCATCCCAACACGACCCCCCACCCACCTCCATCCCCGTTCCACCTTCATACCGCCTCCCGCTGCACGTCCTGCAAACCATTCCAGTCGAGCAGTAACTGAATGGAATTGGGTCAGGAGACGGCTTTCTTCTTCTTGTCAACTGCCCAAGGCCAGGTTTTGTCGAGAATGCCCACAGACAAGAAGAAAAAGAAAACAGATGGAGGAGAGAATCTCACGGTTCCTGGACAGAACTGTGGGCGTTGGGATATACTTATGGAAACAGAACTTTTTTCATTTCAAGAATAAAGTACACTTGCAGAAAAAGTTGTTGTTGAGGGGGGGGGAGAGGGGTAGTTGTGAATTATTCACATGGTGTCAATTGTATTTGCTGAAAATGGCTTCTATGAATTTTCTTTTTTTCTGGAAAAAGCTGGTTAAGGCCTTTTCAGATGTTTTTTTTTTCCTGGTTTAGTGAAATTTTTGGGAGTGAGTGAATGATACTGTAAACGAATGTACAATTATTATTACTTTATTATTATTATTAATTATTACAATAATTATTATTTTTTATTGACTTTTATTATCATTTTATCATCATCATTATTTCTGTTATTATTATCATCATTACTAGTATTATTATTACTAATAATTTCATTGTTTTTGTTGTTGTTATTATTATTTTATTGTTAGTATTATTTGTGTGAAATAGCCATTGAGCACACACTCGCACACGCTTAGCAAAGTGTGAAGATTTTCTTTTGCTCAAGCAAACGTTATCCCAAAATTAACCTTCTTTCCTCTTTTTTTCTTCTTTCTCTTTATGTTCCTCCTCCTCCTCCTCCTCCTCCCTCCTCCTCCTCCTCCTCCTCCTCTCCCCACCTTCTTCTTCTTCGTCTTCTGAAGGGCATGACAAATAAAACAGCTGAGGAGAAGAGGGGAAAACGAAGGAGAAAAAAGGAAGAAAGAAGATTCGTTTCAAAACGGAATGACTGAGGGCGGAAAATGAAGCAATATTTAGAAAAAGAGGGGGGTTAGTTAGCGCCAAGGACACTGACAAATACAGTACAGGACAAAGAATAGAAAGCTAGAACTTGATTTATGAGGAAATGGGGGGGGGGGGGGGGGGGGGGGGCCAATCAGGGGGAAAGACTGGCCAAACGTCAAATAATACATTCTTCAGAACTAGTAGTATTGATGACAGTTCAATACCAGTGCAGTCCTTCCTTTATTCCACCTCCTCCTCCCAATCCCAAGACGACCACCCACCCACCTCCATCCCCGCTCCACCTTCATACTGCCACCAGATTCACGCCCTGCAAAACCATTCCAGTTGAGCAGTAAGTGAATGGAATTGGTCAGGAGACGGCTTTCTTCTTATTGTCAGCTGCCCAAGGCCAGGTTTTGTCTCTGAAGATGCCCACAGACAAGAAGAAAAAGAACAGATGGAGGAACTCGGGGTTTCTGGACCAGAACTGTGGGCGTTGGGATATATTTATGGAGCAGAAACTTTTTTCGTTTTGTGAATAAAGTACAATTGCAGAAAAAGTTGTTTACAGGAGAGGCAGAGGAGTAAATGTGTATTATTCCCATAGTGTCAACTGCATTTGCTGATAACGAGGGTTTTTTTAATTGTTAATTTTCTTTTTTTTTTTCTGAAATAGCTGATTAAGGCCTTTTCAGACTTTTTTTGTTCTGGATTGGGTAAATTTTGGGAAGTGACTGAATGATACTCTATACAAATGTACTGTATTATTGATATTATTATCATCATTACTAATGTCATTATTATCATTATTATTAATTTATATCATTATTGCTATTACTATCATTATTATTATAATCATTATTATTATAATCATCATTATTATCATCATCATCATCATCATCATCATCGTCGTCGTCGTCGTCGTCGTCGTCGTCGTCGTCGTTGTCGTCCTCATCATCGTCGTTGTCCTCGTCATCATCATTATCATTATTTTCATCATTACTATTATTACTGTTATTATTATCATTGTTGTTATTACAATTTTCATCATCATCATCATCATCATCATCATCATCATCATCATCATCCTCATCATCATCATTGATGTTGAACTAGTTTTAAAATATGTCTAAAGTTATAAACACCTGA
>JADBJO010004887.1:80000-82500 GCA_016801955.1 Conus betulinus
CTGGGGCTGATGAATAGCAATGGATTGGTTTTGCGGCTGCTTGATTTTTGACGGTTGTCGAATAGCTATTTGCATGGCTTTTGCAGGGGTTGAACAACCATCAGAAGAGCAATGGACTGATTTTGGCGGGTATCGACCAGTTACGGAACAGCAATGGAATAACTCTAGAAAATGTCGACCAGTTTACCAGAACAGGAACGGAACGACTTTGGCGGGTGTCGAACAAACAAACAGAACAGCAAGGGGCTGATTTGGGCGAGCATTTAGCCGCTACCAGAACAAGGATGGTGAACAGTACAAGATCAGCGATGGATGGATTTGGGCGGGAGCAGGATAGTACCTGCGTATTAGTATGCGCGCTGAGACGCCCTCTAGAAGGGGAGAGGTGAATTCTAGATTTGTAGATAATACTGAGTTTTTTTTTTTTTTTTTTTTTTTTTTTTGTCCCTCTAGATATCTCCTTTTCTCTGGAACTGTCTTATTATTGCCACCCCACCCCACACTTCTTTACGTACGTAAATCGGACCCCCTCCCACCCCCTCCTCTTCCCTTCCCTTTCCCCTGTTCCTCTTCCTCCAGAAATGTTTAAAAGTCGTTTTTTTTTTTCAACTACGTCATGAAGAGTATGACATATGTACAATAATTTATTTGCCTTTAAAAAAAAAACTATCGTTCAAAATGAAATCGGAAATGAAATGAGGCAGGGAACAGCAAACAATAAACAGTAAATAAGTGGGGTAGTCTTTGCTCCCATAAGGAAACCTAACACAGAGTAACTTTTATTCAAGACTGGCACAGCCTTTTAAACTTGAATAAAGTCAGACAAATACAAAGACTAACAATCTAATAGTGGGGGAAAAAACAAGCGCAGGCCAACAGCTAAATTGTCTTCATAGTAATGACTTGGCAAAACTTTGAACTTACGGAGGGAGGGGGGGGGGGGGGGGGAGGGGGAGCAGGAGGTTGAAGATGTAAAAACTGGGAAAATGAAATTAAGAAAATATGAAAACTCTTCACTGGCTGCATAAGGGAACCATCGCAATCCCTTTTAAAGGCAGATATATTTGTATTGCCTGCTCCGAGACGAAAGGCCTCGGAGCAGGCAATACAAATATATCTGCCTTTAAAAGGGATTGCGATGGTTCCCTTATGCAGCCAGTGAAGAGTTTTCATATTTTCTTAATTTCATTTTCCCAGTTTTTTTACATCTTCAACCTCCTGCTCCCCCCCCCCCCCCCCCCCCCCCACTCCCTCCGTAAGTTCAAAGTTTTGCCAAGTCATTACTATGAAGACAATTTAGCTGTTGGCCTGCGCTTGTTTTTTCCCCCACTATTAGATGTTAGTCTTTGTATTTGTCTGACTTTATTCAAGTTTAAAAGGCTGTGCCAGTCTTGAATAAAAGTTACTCTGTGTTAGGTTTCCTTATGGGAGCAAAGACTACCCCACTTATTTACTGTTTATCGTTCAAAATGTTTTTCATCCCCTAGGATAGACGTTCCAGTCTTTTTCTTTGATATTGTCTTTACCTTTTCAGATCACGCTGTCATCTGAAAGTCTTTTAGGTCTAATGATAAAGTCGAATCAAGCAGGAGTATTTGTCAGTTGTCTTTCACGTTTGTTTCTACAGCGAGTAAAAAATTACGGTCTGAAAGAGCTTGGGTGAATGCAACGACGGACAAGGTCAGTGATGGTATGCTCTGTGTTGACAACCTGTTCCACGTGATCAGACCTGCTCTTTGCTGGTTGAAATGAATCTTTTAGTTTGATTCCATCAGCTTGGACACAGGTTGTGCCGGGAGGGCGTCGAAAGACACCATCGTTTTGGACAAGCATCAGAGCGTAGAAACTGAATGGTCTGTTGGATAAAACGATTTCATCTGAATGCAGAGGCTCTGGGTTCAGTTCTCGCTCCGGACAGTCAGAACAAAGGACATTTTATGTTTGGAGACAACTCCTGTGCAGTCTCCAACCACCTCTAGGTCCCCAGAAAGAGACTTAAACCTCACCGTTCACATTAATCCCCCCCCCCCCTTTTCCCCTCCGCATCCGCACCATCCATCCTTGTAGAAGATTGGGACATTGTGTGTGATGTAGGGGGATAGTTGACATCCTACCAAACAGCTACTACTACAAAATTCAGCAGCAGCACTTACGAAAACTATATAAACGTTGGTGTTACGTTTATATTTCGTCCCCGCACGTGGACATCCTTCACGGTGAGATAAAAGAAAAATCCGTTACCTGCGGAAGAACGATGAAAAAAAAAATTAGAGCTCTGCTGAGCCGCCTTCAAAATTATTCTTTTTTCCCATTTCTGTTTTTTAACCGTCTCTCCACAGAAAAAGGACAATGTCTGGTGTAGTGAAACGTGCTGATTCGCATTAGGTGCAAACATTTAGAAATGAGCGAGCAGAACTAACAATGCAATCAAACTGCTTGGGCAGACCTTTCTCCTGTAGAACAAACGAACATGGAAGGGGGCAGTTCAGGTACTGACAGT
>JADBJO010004887.1:95000-97500 GCA_016801955.1 Conus betulinus
GATGGCTACATCATGGTAAAACATGGCCGTGGCATGGTAATAAAATGACAGTGATGTGATCAGGAGATCACAATGGAATGGTAAAATGATAGCAGTGGCACGGTAATAAGATGGCTGATGTATGGTAATAAATAAGACATCAGCGACATTGTAATGATACAGCAGCGGAAGGAAGGACAGTGGCATGTGTGGTCAATTTCTCCATATTACAGGAGAAGAAGAATGTCCTCATTGTCTTGTTGCATGGGACAGGCAGAGGACAGGTCTGCACTTCCTGGAGTTATTGCGCCTTTGTCTGAGGAGGTTATCCAGACTGTCTGTGAGTGTTCAGTATATGCATTGTTGACTTATCTTTTTATTCATGTGTACCTAGTTATCAGTCAAAACAAACAAACGGGATCCAACCAACCAAACAAACAGGATCCAACCAACCAATCAACAGAGCCAACGCACAGAGAAAATATTCGTCATTTTTGCTTAACGTGTGTGTGTGTGTGTGTGTGTGTGTGTGTGTGTGTGTGTGTGTGTGTGTGTGTGTGTGTGTGTGTGTGTGTGTGTGTGTGTGTGTGTGTGTGTTGTGTGTTGTTGTTGTTGTTGTTGTTGTTGTTGTTGTTGTTGTTGTTGTTGTCGTTGTTGTTGTTGTTGTTGTTGTTTCTGTGTTATGTCTTTAATGTCTGTTCACTGAAAGTGATATTAGATTACGATGGGAAAGGATGGGGGGAAAGGGAAGGGGTGGGTAGAGTGGGAAAGAGTTGACTGCATGTTAAGTTTGATATGAACGTATGTGTGTATGTCGGTACTTGCATGGGCGTGTACAAGACCTTAAGATGTAATTATTGCACAAGGAAAATGGGTAAAAATGTTACGTAATTACCAATCAATGAGGATCAAAGCTATGGACATATGAAATCAGTGAGGATCTACCAAATATGAAAAAAAAAAAAACAAAAACATTATTCCTTTAACATCGAATTAGCAAATAACACACTAAGAAAGCAACAGCCAACACATGCATTTGCGTATATATATATCATATATATATATAATATATATATATATGTGTGTGTGTGTGTGTGTGTGTGTGTGTGTGTGTGTGTGTGTGTGTGTGTGTGTGTACATATATGAAACATATTGTGCATGTGTGTGTGTGTGTGTGTGTGTGTGTGTGTGTGTGGTGTGTGTGTGTGTGTGTGTGTGTGTGTACGCGCGCGTGTGTACGCGTATGAGTGCGTGCATGCACGGGCATGCATGCCTGTCATTGTGTGTGTGTGTGTGTGTGTGTGTGTGTGTGTGTGTGTGTGTGTGTGTGTGTGTGTGTGTGTGTTGTGTTGTGTGTGTGTGGGTGTGTGTGGTGTGTGTGTGTGTGTGTGTGTGTGTGTGTGTGTGTGTGTGTGTGTGTGTGTGGTGTGTGTGTGTGTGTGTGTGTGTGTGTGTGTGTGTGTGTGTGTGTGTGTGTGTGTGTGTGAGAGAGAGAGAGAGAGAGAGAGAGAGAGAGAGAGAGAGAGAGAGAGCGATTCTTTTTTTTTTTTTCTCTCTGTGCATGCATGCATACTCTTATCTTCGTTTGTGTTCCATGTTTCAATAAACATTTCACAGTAGTCGTTCAACTCATGCCTGCTTAAGCAATGGTTTCATACTGGCATGCCATTTCATTATTGTCCACATCGTGAGACCGTGTGGGCGTGCTTTACTGGAAACAAATAACAAATCGGTGCCACTCTCTTCAAGGAGAAAAGGGTATTTGGGGGATGTAAGAAGAGTGAGAGAGGGCAGAGAGAAAGAGGCACGCGTGTCTCCGACTGCAGGAATCGGCCACTGCTACCCCTTTTTGGCTTGTCTGCTGTGATCAGAGTTCGGTCCATCTCCTGGCGGGCCAATATTGACCCAGTGCTTGGGATGATGAGCAGCGAAGTTCAAGTGCACCGCTGCTTGCCTCACAGAGAGAGGAGAGAGAGAGGGAGAGAGAGAGAGAGAGAGAGAGAGAGGAGAGAGAGAGAGAGAGAGAGAGAGAGAGAGAGAGAACGAACGAATGAAAGTATATGTTTCCAGGGTAAAGAGATAAGTGAATTGTTCATGCTTTTTTCCATCCAGCCCTGGGGGGGGGGGGGGGGGGGGAAGAGAAAAAAGAAGAGAAAAAAAAAAAAAAAAAAAGGGAAAACATGCAAGTTACTATAGCAACTACAGGGAAAACGGTGAATACACAAATCAATTATTAGACTACGAAAAAGTAGACTGCTACTATAAACGCAGATAACAGAATCCTGCATGCATGGATAAGTGCGCGTGCGCACGCACGCACGCACGCACACACACACACACACACACACACACACACACACACACACACACACACAGAGAGAGAGAGGAGAGAGAGAGAGAGAGAGAGAGAGAGAGAGAGAGAGAGAGAGAGAGAGAGAGAGAGAGGAGGTCAAATGGATTTGGATCTGCTTTTTGCACTCCCCAGTTCTTATAGAACAGGGAGTACTTTCCAATGGGAAAC
>JADBJO010004887.1:122500-142500 GCA_016801955.1 Conus betulinus
AGAGCGTGGTCAGCTGGGTGATAATGAAACTTGAAATACAGAAACACCCCCCCCCCCCCCCCCCGCCTACACTACTTTCTGTTCCTTCTTTCTCAAAGGTTAAAAAAAAAAAAAACCTACACACGGGAGATAACTTTCTGTTCACACCGAGAGTTACTTCCACACGGATAAATCGGTGGCTCCAGGTTCTGTTCGCATTATTGATGATGATAAAAACAACGCGCCCAGCGAACACGTCACACAAATGGATGACAAACCGTTCTCTGAAATAAATACTGGGAAGCTATTGTCACGAATCAACACAACACACACACACACACACACACACACACACACACACACACACACACACACACACACACACATATATATATATATATATATATATATATATATTGTTATTTGTTTGTTTTGTTTTGTTGAAAATTTCTAGTGACAGAAACGTTAGTCAGGGTTTTCTATGGTATATTTAAATCAACAATCAACACAAAAAAAATTGCAAGGGTAGTAACTTTTTCAGTCTGTATCAATTATTTTTCCCCGGCGGAAAAAAAATGTAGACTGTTTTCTCTCATGAAGTAACTCTATTCTGCACGAATAATTTCAGACAAGAATTCCGCATAGAGATCTAAAAGATATGAATGTGCATGATGAACTTTAAGACACAGAGTGACCGCATGAACAACTAAGAGAAGCACATTCTGTAGGAATCACTCAAAAGGGACGATTTCTGCATAGGGAACTGAAAGACGTGAAATCTGCATGAGTAATTACGAATTCTACAAGGATACTACAAGATACGAAATCTTCATGATTTAGAAGAAAGAAGAAACGGAGTTCTGCATACATAGCTGAAAAAAAAAAAAAAAAAACGAATTCTTCAGGAAAATCCCAAAGCCACGAATTCAGCATGTTTGTTTTGTTTGTTTTGCATGTGTAGCAAAAAAAAAACAAAACAAAAAAAAAAAAAAACAAAAAACAAAAAAAAAAAAACAGGGACGCACACGACGAGAAAGAGAATAGCCAAAAAGATATATGAATATTGCACGTTAGAAATACATTCGCAGATACATCCCAGCTATGCCGCCATATACCTAGCTCGTTTGGCCCATAGTTGTATACGTTGATGTGTTGGTATTCTTTTTTTTTTTTTTTTTTTTAAGCAATGAAATGGATGGGAAAAGACTAGACATCGCTTGTCACGTTACAGCACATCAACGAAAACTTAAAGAGGAGAACGGGACAAACCAGTGAAGGACAAACTAACCACAGATGCATGCATGGTCGCTTCGTGAAAAAAAAAAAAAAAAAAAAAAAAAAAAAAAAAAATGAGACACTCCAACAAGCTTAACTCATCAAGTCGCATATTAGGCGGGCAAGGAAAAAAAAAAAAAAAAAAAAAAAAAAAAAAAAAAAAAAAAAAAAAGAAGAAACAAAAAGACGGTACCTTAAGCCTGGACGAGGGGCAGGCCTGAAAAGGTGGAGGAGGACGGAAGGGGGGGGGGGGGGAGGAGGACGGGGGGGGGTGGTTGGACGTGGGTAGGGAGGGAGGGAGGGAGGGAGGAAGGTGAAGCTGTAGGCACTGTATTTCTAGATCAAATATTTTGATGGTCGATAGGGATTCCCCCCCCCCCCCCCCCCCCCCCCCCCCCCCCACACCCACCACCACCACCACCACCATCGCGGTGGCGTCTTTGATCGCTTGGATCAACAATGTGGGCAGACTGGATGTTTGAGGAAAAAGTTGGTGTTGCTTTGCGTCCAGGCTCCGGGAATGGGTTTCGGAGGTGCGGGCAGATAAATAAACAGACAGATAAACGAACCAAAAACAAACCAAGAAGAAGACAGAAAAGAACAAGAAAAAAAAAATAAAGAAACAAGAATTTGAAATGAGGTCGACGATGGACGGAGGAGCTGCATGCACGTTCAGTTAGCTAGTTGACAGGCTAGGTAAGCTAGCTACACAGACAGATAGCTAGCCGGCTAGGTATAGATCGATAGATACAACGAGGTGGACAGATACGTGGACAAGACATACAGCTAGTCAGCTAACTATCTAGATGTATATCTGTCTATCTATCTATCTATCTATTTATCGATCTATCTATCTATCTATCTATCTATCTGTTTGCCTGTCGGTCGGTCGGTCTGTCGATCTGTCTGTCTATCTATTAATCCGCGCGTATTGGGAGAGAGAGAGAGAGAGAGAGAGAGAGAGAGAGAGAGAGAGAGAGAGAGAGAGAGAGAGAGAGAGAGAATGACGGGAAAAGAGGTCTGAAGGCAGGCAGGAGGGAAAGAAGACGGATGGACGGAAGAAAGGAAGGACGGAAGGACGGAAGGAAGGAAGGAAGGAAGGAAGGCATGGTTGCATGAATGACTACGGTGCCTTGTTCGCTCGTCGGTCAGTTCTCAGTAATGTAATGACCACCATCCGCGTTCCTGGCGAGTTGTTCAGGCTGCAAGGCTGTTTCAGAGAAGCTTCGCCACACACCAAATAACCCGCTTCTTCCTCTTTGGTCCACTTTACGGCATGTCGTAAACCGCGGTCATTCGGTTTCAGGTATATGTAGAACGTAAGAATCAACTCAGAGAACTTTGTCGAAAATAACGTGTTTTCCATAATATCTCTGAGAGTAATCGAAATTCCAAGATACGTTTCGCAGATAAAACGAGTCAAGCGGTGTGCAACATCGCGAACGGATGACCTACGCTGCTGTGCTATGCGCAGACGTCCTGTTCTCCACTCGTACACTAACGTCTAAGACCGCTGGGACCGATAATGACCAAGGACTCCACCGATAGTGAAAGTGATGTGTAACGATGCGAAGAGAGACCAACCACAGCGTGAGACAAGGGAACTGGCGGGCTGGCATTTACGGAGAGCGCGAGATTCTGAATGATTCACGGTCATTGCTGCATTTGCTATGGTAAGAGTGGTAGGCTAGAAAAGGGGGCGGGGGGGGGGGGGTGGGGAATGGGGGGGGGAGGGGAGAGAGAATGGGGGGGGGGGGGGGGTGGAGAAGGGGAGGGGGGATGGGTGAGAAGGGCACTGTAGGGATGGTAAAGTGATTTCCTTTAAAAGGTCATGTTGAATGAATTTCATCAGGAAAATTGTAATTATCATGTAGATGTCATAACAAGTGTTTTCATGTGTCTGTGTGAAAATAACACGTATTACGTTGTCAGATTAATGATCACGAAAAAAAAAAATAATGAGTCAATTAATGATCACGTGAAAAATGATAAGTCAATTAATGATCACGAGAAAAAAAAAATAATGACAAAATACACGTATTACGTAGTCAGATTAACGATCACGTGGAAAAAATGATGAGTCAATTAATGATCACGTGAAAAAAATAATAAGTCCATTAATGATCACGTGAAAAAAATAGTGATTCAATTAATGATCACGTGATAAATAATAAGTCAATTGATGATCACGAGAAAAAAAAAAAAAATAATGAATCGAAAGAAAGAGAACGCCTGTCTGACTCCTGGTGGCTATAAGCAGATACAAGTTATATCCTGGGAGTTATGTCCGCAATCTGCTCTTAATCCCTTCTTTGAAAGGCCTACAATCCGTAGTAAATACCAGTGATAACAGCGCGAGTCAGAGTTACCTTTTGTCATGAGCCATCACTAATGTAGTCATGGTGATCCCACTGGAGCGTCGTGTTAGACCCCCAAGCAAGGAAACGAGTATTTTTGGAGCAGCAACTGTGATCCCTTTAAAAAAAGTATTTATCATTTGTGTTCTAGATGAAGATGACACAGAAAACAGTTGTCAGTTCTTCTGAAGTGACACAGCTTTCGTGCAACTCCGTTTAGTGTCCTTTTTGGGCTTGGTGTCATTTTCAGGTCGTATAGTTTTAATTTCAGTGAAACTCCTTTTTTTTTTGGCCACGCCTTCATTCAATTTCTTTTCTTTTTTTTTTCAGAAATTGTTATTTGTAATTTGAAACACTTAAGACCTGGGTTTTTTTTCTGCTTCAAATGTATATGGAATTGAAACGTGAAAACTGTATATGTGAAGTGTGTCAACCGATTCACGAACAATGAAAACGAAGTTTGTAAACAAGTGAATGTATGAAACACGAACAAATTCCTTTTTTTCGTTTGAAAAAAAAAAAATCCATCTTGTGATCTGTATGTTGGCCCAGCTATGTTTCTTTGTAGCAAAAGTGATCTGTGTTATAATCGTAATTTTTCGTACTATTCATAACATTTCTTCTCTTTTTAACGAACTTTGACAAAGTCTATCTTTTCCTTTTTGTTATTACTTTTTCTTACGTTTTTTTTGTGCTATACATGTTTCACGCTGTGTTTTGAATGTACTTCGACATTCCATCGGCTCCTTCAGAATGTCCAGAAGATTGTGTGCATGATTGTTTTCTTTGCATTTATCCCATAATAATCATATTTCTTGTGCACCCATTTTGTTTATCTGGGCTCAGAACGGAGATGATCTGGCACATGTAACCGCCTTTTCTACTAAACAGAGAATATCCAGTGCTTCTGCATAATTATCGCGGTCCTAAACAGAGGGAGGTTGGCACTGCTGTGTAATTATCTCGTTCCTAAACAGGGAAATGCCTGAAGCATCTACGTAATTATCTTCGCATCGATCGAGGAGTGCTTGGCGCTTCTACGTTATCATCTATGGACTGAATGAAGAAGGCTGATGTTTCTACGCAAACAATCACAGCCTTAGACAAAGTGCGTTTGGTGCCTTTACCTACAGGCGTCGAGCATTCTTCACTAGCCTGCAGCCCTAAAACGCGAACTTTTCGTGTGTTTTTTTTTAATTCCTTTTTTTTTTTAACCGAAAAAAGCGCTTTTTTTTTTTCGAATAGCATTGAATGCAAGACAGTATCTTAAAAATGCACTCTAACACAGGGACAAAAAAAAAAAAAAAAAAGAAAAAGAAGCAGAATTCTTTCGCTCCCCAAGCACCAATGTCTGACTCTAGAAAGTGCAATAATAACAATTATTTTTACCATATACTGCATATCGTTCATATGTGTCCCATGTGGTTTATGCCCATATACGAGAAAATCGTTGTTATCCTTGCATGCTGTGTTTCCAGATCTTCCAGTATAATAAGTAAATGCCATGTCAAAATTACATACACAGACACACGACGCTCAAGCATTTAGGTGACTTTGATTAGGAGACTGCCATTTCATAATTAAAAAAAAAAAACATGCGTTCAAAGCAATCTCTCTCTCTCTCTCTCTCTCTCTCTCTCTCTCTCTCTCTCTCTCTCTCTTCGATCAATGCTCAAAAGCAAGTTCACAATTTGACGAAGTGGCAGCGTCAGTAGTCCGTGGCCAAGACAATACGGAATATTCACTCACTCACCTAGCTCACCTTTGGAAAAGACGTGGTCAGGTTTTGGTCTGTCCCTGGCCGCGCTTTTGGACTATCCCCAAGTTCACGCTTTCGGAGCAATCACGTTGTTAATTCGACCTGTAGCGGAAAATGCTGACCGCCTCTACTCGATTATTCCAGCCTTAAGCGAAGAGTGCTCTTGGCTTCCATGCAGTTACGTCGGTCTTAAACGGAGGATGCTTGGAGCTCCTGCGTAATTATACTGGAATTAAACAGACAATGCTGGATGCTTCTATCTCGGCGATACCGCACCCTATTATATCAGAGACTAAGCGACACCAGACTTCCATTTCTCCTATGAACCGAGAGCAGCTTCTCTCTCCGCTCCGCATTCCCCTTCCCTACCCTTCCCTTTCTTTGCCACTCTACCCCACCCCCACCCCCCACCCCCCGCACCACCATCCCCACCGTCTCCCTTACCCTTCTTCATGCCCCCTCCCCTCCTTTCTCCCTCCCTCCCTCAGTTACAGACATCAAACAGACCGCACAGGCACCAACAGCCGATAGTCTGCAAAAACACACACAGAATCCTAATTACCTTTCAGCGTGGTCGGTTAAATTGCATCGTCTGGCAGAAGTGGGAAAGGAGGGACGGTCTGTGGCGGACTGATATGTAGCTACAATGGTGCGGTGTGCATCGGTGGCTAGCGACAGGCACGGAACGTAACACACATGAGCAGCAGCTAAACAATCCGGACACCAGCGAGAAGCCGCCGCCGAGAAGAGGTATACAATGGCTAAGATCAATAAACGAAACAAACAAACAAACAAACAAAACTAACGTAAAGAAACCAGACATTGGTCTATGTAAGCAATTGGGAACTGATAAACTCATCTACGCCCCCCCCCCCCCTCCCCCCCCCACCACCCCCCACACACACAGAGAGAGAGAGAGAGAGAGAGAGAGAGAGAGAGAGAGAGAGAGGACAACAATTCTTTATTTACGAGGATAATAGATAAACACTAACGTGCTTTTTTTTTTTTTTTACATCCAGTCCTCGCCCTGAGTAGGGACTACAATATGCAGTGAAATGAAATAATGTAAGAAAGCAAGCAAGCAAACAAAGCGGTCCTGAAATCATAATGGAACATCAAATGAAAATAGAATAGAAATGAAAAAAAAAAATAACAAAAAACAGAAAAAATGAGAGAGAGAGAGAGAGAGAGAGAGAGAGAGAGAGAGAGAGAGAGAGAGAGAGAGAGAGTCCAGACACTGTGAAGTGTATCATTGTACTAGTCCTCTTAACTAAAAGGGGAAGGGAAAGAAAAGAGAGTGTGTGTGTGGATAATCTCCGCATTCCGGAAGGATTGATGCCTCGTTGCCGAAGCATCATGCCAGACCTGCTGTGTAGGTTACATTCTGTAAGTATTGCAGCATTTCATCCTTGCATTAGGTTTCCCTGTGAGGAATTCGGACTGCTCTTCTCGGACTGTTTCTGTTTGGAAAACACTTCATTTAATACGAGCCCACTGTTAAATGTTATTTCACGTTCTCCCCCAGAAAACAGTTGTTCTTCGAGCAAATATTGATAATACCTGTTTTCGGGGGAAAAACAGTGATGATAATCGATTTCTGTAGTGTTACCTCTTTCTTGATGGATTCAGTGTTTTCCTAAGCAAAACAAAGGAAACGGTAATGTACATCGATTATCGTTAGAGTGTTCCGAGTTCCCTGTGAGAAATTCGGACCGCTCGTCTGGAACTGTTCAGACTTCCCAGTGAGAAATTCGGGCAGCTCTTCTCGGACTGTTCAGATTTCCCTGTGAGAAATTCGGGTTGCTTTTCTCGGACTGTTCAGATTTCCCTGTGAGAAATTCGGACAGCTCTTCTCGGACTGTTCAGATTTCCCAGTGAGAAATTCGGGTTGCTCTTCTCGGACTGTTCAGATTTCCCAGTGAGAAATTCGGGTTGCTCTTCTCGGACTGTTCAGATTTCCCAGTGAGAAATTCGGGTTGCTCTTCTCGGACTGTTCAGATTTCCCTGTGAGAAATTCGGACAGCTCTTCTGGAACAGTTTTTTTTCGCAGGAAAACAATTATTGCATTATGAGCCTATCTGTAAAGTAAGTGTTCTTCGTGTTTTTCCCAAGAAAACGGTTGTTAGCCTTTTCGAGCAGATAATGATAAATCCCTTTTTTTTGTGGGAAAACAGTGATGATACTGATTTCTGTATATTACAGCTTTCTTGAAGGATTAAGTGTTTTCTTGGGGAAAAAACAGAGGAATCGATTATGTACATCGTAAGTCATTAGGGCTGCCCCCCCCCCCCCCCCCCCCTTTGAAATCAATGCTTGTTTGAAGTATTGTTACTGTTTTCCTGGGAAACCTATGATAATAACTCTTCTTATTTCCACTTTTTAAAAACCAATGTAACCGTGTCCCTGATGCCGGCTAGAACCCAGGTAGAAAACAGTTATGATATCCGTGTGTTCTTGTGGAATCACTGACCAATGTTTTTTTTTTCGTTAAAGAATAGTAAGTGTTTCACTCAAGAAAACAGTGATGATAACTGCTGTCCTTTTTATTTTTTTTTAAGGATAATAATGGTGTCATGAAGCAAGTGTGTTCCCATAGTATGGACTCTTATTTGACAGAGCGTGCACGTTTTTGGCGCTTTACTTCGCAAGCGTTTTCGTCTCAGACTAAACAGTCGGTTATAGTGTCAATCAGTGAGTTCGAGAATTTAAGCATTTCAAATTTCTCCACCCCACCTCTCCCTCCATATTTCTATCCTCCGCCTTTCCCTTTCCTTTTTTTCCCCCGATGTCTGAAGGAAAATCAATCAGTTATCCGGAAGCATAGATTTGCTGTCAATTTTTGTTTCTCTGTCTCTTTGTGACCTGAAGTTCAGTGGGATTATAAGTAAACATTTCTTTTTTGCACACATAAAGGAAACATTCCAAAGACAACAGTGACAGTATGAACAAACATCAAAGTTATGTAACACGCCACGTACAATCCCACCAAAACACATTATGACATTAGAGAAAAAACGAAACACATGTGTTACGAAAAGTCATGTATTATTACGTTGCCGATTCTGAACAAAAAAATAAATGAATATAGCATCAGATCTTTAGAACCAAACCTTCCGACATTGAATGCATTTTTGAAAGAAAGGAATTCTTGCTGACAGCATTTGACTGCTTTCCATGCGATTTTCTCGGGATCAAGAACTGATGATTTTCCATGTTGTTAGGAACGGTTTGATGTCTTCGTTATCAAGAAATGACTGGTGTCCATGCCACTGCAACGGATCGATTTCTCATTTCATGATGATGTCGAGAGGCAAAAATGGAATGCGTAAAATGCCGCCGTCCACTTTAATTATCATCGTACATCTCTCTCTCTCTCTCTCTCTCTCTCTCTCTCTCTCTCTCTCTCTCTCTCTCTCTCTCTCTCTCTCTCTCTCTGGTTCTCTCTCTTCTCTGTTTATTTTCAAGATGTCAGTCCTGTTTCATTAAATAAGATGAGAGAGAGAGAGGAAGAGACAGAGAGAGAGAGAGAGAGAGAGAGAGAGAGACAGAGAGAGAGAGAGAGAGAGAGAGAGAGAGAGAGAGAGAGAGTGTGTGTGTGTGTGTGTGTGTGTGTGTGTGTGTGTGTGTGTGTGTGTGTGTGAAGGCGGACGCTGTTGGTAAAAAAGAGTAGCCATTCGGGACAAAATATGTTAAAACGCTCTCTCTCTCTCTCTCCTCTCTCTCTCTCTCTCTCTCTCTCTCTCTCTCTCTCCCTTCACATACACACACTAGCTCAATAAGTCACACATACAGACACACACACACACACACACACACACACACACACACACACACACACACACACACACACACATACACGCGCACGCACGCACACACTCACTCACTCGCACACGCACACACACATGCATGAACGCGCGCGTGCGCGTGCACGCACACACACACACACACACATACATACACACAGACGCACGCACGCACACAGACGAAGTCACTCAGGCACACAGCACACTTAATAACGGGCTTTAAAGCATTAAAGCAGAAAAAAAAATCCCATTCCCACCTCTCTGTCTCTCTGTCTCTGTCTGTCTGTCTGTCTGTCTGTCTCTTTCTCTCTCTCTCTCTGTCTCTCTCTCTCTCTCTCTCTCTGCTTGAACGCTTGAAAATTTATGTATGGACGCACAATAATCAAAGATTTTGGGGGTGGGGGGGGGGGGGGGGGGGTGGGGGGGTCTGCTTCCCACTGATAATGCATAGAAAGTACTGAAGACGATGATAATCAAGTAACGAATGAATCAGAAAGGCGGCAAACCGGTGAATTCCCTTTCGCTCAACATGTCCGTGGCTTTGCAGGTGTATAGGACAGCCTGATTAAGAATTGACGTGAATACTTTTTAATCACCGAAAGGTACACCGACAAATTTGTAAATTTCTAGGTTATATGTGCAACAAACGTATACAAACTGTCATGAATGCGTGTCACCACTGAAACGTACATCAACACATCTTCAAATTTCTGTGTTGCATGTGTAACATGAGTATGAACACTGACAGGGCCGACGTTTGACTTCACAAGAGAGCACACCAGCAGTTTCAAAAAAAAAAATTATATGTTCTATGTGTATCGTGAGTAAGAATGGACAAGAATGCAAATCGTCACAAGAAAGTATACTAACACATTGATAACATTTTATGTTTAACATAAGGATACGAATTGACGTGCATGCTTATAATCACAAGGGAGTGCCTCAACAAATTCACACATTTTCTATGTTATATGTGTAAAATATAGCAGAAGCATAGGAGCAGAGTATGAAGGAGAACAGCATTTGATATAAGGCACTTGTCGGACGTGAAAAAAAAAAGGCGATCAAAACGCACAATACAGTATACTTGGAGGGTGCATCTCACTCAAGCGTAGCGAATGAAAGGAGTGTGGAATTAGCAGCTCCTAAGTGTGAAATAACGCATCATATATTTCGGAGTCCTGTCAATGATTAAATGGAGGAAAGAAGAGAGGGAGGGATTTATGAAGGGAGGGGAGGGGAGGGGGGAGGAGAGAGAGGAAGGAAGGAGGAAAGGAAAGGAAGACAGAGAGAGGGAGGAAGAAGGAAGGAAGGAAGGAAGGAAGGAAGGAAGGAAGGAGGAAGGAAGGAAGGAACTGAACTGAAATGAATAAATCAATCAATCGGTGGAACGATGGGCGAACGAACATATGAATGAATTAACTGCTATTGTCTTGTTAGGTTGAGGGGGGTGGGAGGTGGAGAGTACGGACAGAGGTGGTGACGGGGATTCGGAAAAAGGATGGAGAGGAGGAAGGAGGGGGGGGGGGGGGGGGGGGGGGGGGGCTGGTTTTGTTAATGATGACGATGAGGGTAGTTTTTCGCTCGGGACTCTCTCTCTCTCTCTCTCTCTCTCTCTCTCTCTCTCTCTCTCTCTCTCTCTCTCTCACTCTGCGTGTGTGTGCGTGGGCGAGAGAGAGAGAGAGAGAGAGAGAGAGAGAGAGAGAGAGAGAGAGAGAGTGTGTGTGTGTGTGTGTGTGTGTGTGTGTGTGTGTGTGTGTGTCTATGACTTTACAAACCTCGGGGGAAGATGGATTGCTGTTCCGTAGTATTGAAAAATCAATTTCTGTTTAAAAAAAAAAAACGAAAAACGAGACCAAGTTGTTCTCAGTCTGTGAATAGCCATCACCTTGAACTTTAAAGAAAAAGTGTTTGAAGAAACTGCTTTCTAGAAAAAAAAAATATAGCCAATACACAGGGATGACGAACAAACAAACAAAAATATTTGTATGTCATGAAATGGCCCCTCTCAATCTTGTCAACGTAGATAATTTCAGCAGACATTTCAGTGACAGCAACGCGACGAATTAGAAAGACTAAATGTCAAATATACGTTTTAGGTGTCGTTTTAAAAGAAACTAACAAAGTTTGTCTGTATAGCTTTCGAGCAGTCGAACTCAAAAATGGAATTTGTTCCCTACTTAATTCATTTTTACAATTTCTACATGGTCTTTCTCCTGAAAAAAATGATTACATTTTTTTTTTTTTTGGTGTAAGAGCCACATTTCATGTGTGTGTGTAATAAGATGGATATTCATCACGTGGATTTTTGCGTGCAAAGATCGGATGAATGAATGAAAATGTTCAGCCCCTTGCGTTGAACACCAGTGGGTAAGCGATTCAATGGATAGGGAAGAAAGGGTTGTGGAATGGGTCTGGGTGCTGGGGATATAGAGGGTGGGGTGAGTAGCTAGAGAGGGGAGGAGAGGGAGAGGAGAAGGGGAAGGCAGTTCAGAAGTTAATTGCCCCAAAGCCGACTTGATCAATCAATCCTCGACAGCTCAGAGGTATTCAACTTCCTTGACGTCATCTCCGGAACTCGACATCGACACAATGGCGGTTCCAGCCGAAACAGAGTCCGGCATTATGGCAGTATTGTTGTTCTCTCAACAGGCTGCTGAATACTGTTGTGGTTTACTGCACGACTCGAAAGAAGAACATAGGTAACTCTCTCTCTCTCTCTCTGTTTTCCTAGTTTTAGTTACACCCCTTCCCAAAACACACACACACACACACACACACACACACACACACACACACACACACACACACACACACACACACCTCAACATGCACGCATGCATTCAATGATGGTCACACACACACACACACACACACACACACACACACACACACACACACACACACACACACACACACACACACACACACACACACACACACACACACACACGCACGCACGCACGCACGCACGCACGCTCACACACATATGCACACACATGCATACATACAACCTCAACATACGTGCATGCATTCAATGATTATCATACACACACACACACACACACACACACACACACACACACACACACACACACACACACACACACAACCTCAACATACATGCATGCATTCAATGATTGTGATTCCAGTTTGAAATCCCCCCTTTTTTTCAGTGTTCAAAAATGTGGGCTGTTAACATTTGAAGTAGCCGTTCCTTAGTCCTTCCACTTTTTCCCCCCATCACGCTAAAGAATGTGTTGCACGTGCAGTCATCATTCCTCATTGCTTTATGCTATCATTTTACCAGACAATGTGAATGACTATGTTGGGAGCTGTTCACAAAAGCTTTGGAACTTTCAAACTTCACGAGATATCACGTAGCAGGCATTATCTCCTGTTCTCCTGAGTTACTTCTTCTTGGAAGTCGGTGTTTTATTTCGGATCACAGGAGTCGCGTGATACTTTGATGTGAGACTGCCGTATATGGTGTTCGGCGTTTTATTTTCTTCTGCCATTCCCATACTGACGTTGCTAATGGTTGGGCTTGCTGCATGCTCGTTCTTCTTCTTGGGAGGGAAGGGGGGGGGGAGGGATCGCTTGCCTGTTTGGTTGTTGTTGCTTTTTGTTGCTGTTGTAATTGTCGTTGTTGTTGTTGGTGGTGGTGGTGGTGGTGGTGGTGGTGGTGGTGTGTATGTGTGTGTGTGTGTGTGTGTGTGTGTGTGTGTGTGTGTGTGTGTGTGTGTGTGTGTGTGTGATGTTGAGATGTTACGTAAACTGATGCCATTTTCTGTTAACGTCAGTCATCCTTGTGCTCACACTTTCTCTTCTATAGTGTTATATAAACCAACCAGGTGCCAGAGGCGTATAAAGAAACGTAAGCATGAGAGGGGTGTAACTGATGAAGGCACGTGCTGTCTCAAGTTTCAGGTGACTCACTACAGGTATTTCCCCATGTCTGTTTTAAGACTGGGTGTTTCGCCATGTCCATTTTGAGAATAGGTGTTCCCCGTGTCTGTTTTAAGACTGGGGGTGTTTCGCCATGTCCATTTTGAGAATAGGTGTTCCCCCGTGTCTGTTTAAGACTGGGTGTTTCGCCATGTCCATTTTGAGAATAGGTGTTCCCCCGTGTCTGTTTTAAGACTGGGTGTTTCGCCATGTCCATTTTGAGAATAGGTGTCCCCCGTGTCTGTTTTTAAGACTGGGTGTTTCGCCATGTCCATTTTGAGAATAGGTGTTCCCCCCGTGTCTGTTTTAAGACTGGGTGTTTCGCCATGTCCATTTTGAGAATAGGTGTTCCCCCGTGTCTGTTTTAAGACTGGGTGTTTCGCCATGTCCATTTTGAGAATAGGTGTTCCCTCGTGTCTGTTTTAAGACTGGGTGTTTCGCCATGTCCATTTTGAGAATAGGTGTTCCCCGTGTCTGTTTTAAGACTGGGTGTTTCGCCATGTCCATTTTGAGAATAGGTGTTCCCCCGTGTCTGTTTTAAGACTGGGTGTTTCGCCATGTCTATTTTGAGAATAGGTGTTCCCCCGTGTCTGTTTTAAGACTGGGTGTTTCGCCATGTCCATTTTGAGAATAGGTGTTCCCCCCGTGTCTGTTTTAAGACTGGGTGTTTCGCCATGTCCATTTTGAGAATAGGTGTTCCCCCGTGTCTGTTGTTTTAAGACTGGGTGTTTCGCCATGTCCATTTTGAGAATAGGTGTTCCCTCGTGTCTGTTTTAAGACTGGGTGTTTTGCCATGTCCATTTTGAGAATAGGTGTTCCCTCGTGTCTGTTTTAAGACCGGGTGTTTCGCCATGTCCATTTTGAGAATAGGTGTTCCCCCGTGTCTGTTTTAAGACTGGGTGTTTCGCCATGTCCATTTTGAGAATAGGTGTTCCCCCCCGTGTCTGTTTTAAGACTGGGTGTTTCGCCATGTCCATTTTGAGAATAGGTGTTCCCCCGTGTCTGTTTTAAGACGAAGTCCCAGCATGCTGTGATAACTTTTGACAATGTGATGGCGTGCACCACCACACGACCGCTGCATGTTAGATCCAAGCGAGAGCGGGGTCTGAATTCCAGATAACAATCAACACGACTAGACAAGAACTGCATGACAGTATTGATTCAAAGGGGACCGTGGTATGCGAAACTATCAACATGCATTAGCCCGCGTTGGAGACTGCCTCGAAGAAACATGGCGGGATTAAAAAAAAAAAAAAAAAAAAAAAAAAAAAAACGGTCATACACACAAACGTGTCAGAATCCTCAACTCGATGAAGGTGGACACTCAAAGAAAGAAAGAAGAAGAAGAAGAAGTCATCAGGTTTGTAGTCCTTTCCGTCGAGTGCTCCCAGAATTCACAGCGGTTTTAGCATTCCTGGAAACGACTGAGCTTGCTCCACGTAGCACGGTCTGTTTAGCACGCCAAGGGACATAACTCTTCTACAGTATGTGTCAACAGAAAGAACAAAAGGGCTCGCTTCTTTGTCTCTCTGTACATGCTTGCGCTGATGCTCACTGCTGTTCTTCGGCTCTGTTGTACTTTCTACCATTCGCATCACAAGGGACACAACAGCTTAGGCGGGAGACAATGCATCTGTCTCGTATACAACTGTTAATCACCAGGTTTACTATTCCCGAAAGCGCGTGCACAGTGTTTATCTGCGTTTCACCGCACATCAGTCTCGAGCAGCGTCGTTTTAAAACCCACAATACTCTCGTCCAGGGATTCAGTAATGTGTGTCGTTGTCTGTAATGCTGGCCTACGGAGTACGGTTTACGACAGGCCGGGAGACGCAAGACGAGACGGTAATTTTATGTAGCAACTCTGCCCCCCCCCCCCCCCCCCCCCCCCCCCCCCCCTTCCCTTCTCCCATACTGAACCGACACCTTCCCGGCACTAAATTCACCCTGTCCACGGGTTGTTTTGTTTCTGAATTTACGCTGCCAACGGGTTGTTTGTTTGTTTGTTTGTTTAATAAACTACATTCAGGTTAACTTCTCGGAGATCAAAGGTGATATACACCACATACAGGGTACCTATCGCGGAAGCGTGAAGGATAGGATCGACCTTCACACTTCGCCGATACCGTTAGAACGACGACACCTTAACTATGGAAGCGAAAGTATTGTGTTGGTTTTTTAAAGAGAGATTTGAACTCGCAACATCTGGCTGCGATTTCAAGTGCCCTAACCGCTGAGCCAGCCAGGCGCAGTCAACAGTTATGAATGTTATGAAGTTTAAAGGTCACGATCCTAGATTGTCAAGATACTCGGTCTTAAGAGCCTGCCTGAATCATTGCTTGTTCGTATTACCATGAAACCTTTAGTTCTTAACCCATAGTAGTTGAGTCACCTAAATAAATGTTAACGAACGGCTGTTCAATGACATGGTCTGTGCGCTGTAGAAAAACACACACATTTCGTCACACACAAAAAAAGTTGCTGGATTGATGGTGGTACACGGAGTACCTTCTGCTATGGTCAGTGGCATGTATTGCCTGTTTGTGGGAATATGAGGTTGAACTCTGAAGAAAAAGAAACCCCCGAAGGTGCTGGGGAGGACCCAGAGAAGCACTGGTCCTCACCTGCCTTTTGAGCAGTCCTGTACCACCCTTGGAGGCCTGCGCGGTGTTGACGATGGGTACAGGCATAGGTTTAACTCTGATTAAAAGGTCGGACTGTGGCAACTGCATACTTACGACTACTCTTAGGTTGCTTGTAATGCTAACATTTTGTCTGGTCTTATGTGGAAGACAAACCTTACTGAACAGGGCTGTGGTCTGCGAGGATAGGGTGGGGTAGGTCTGTACTGCTTTGAAGGGGGGGAGGGAGGATGGAATACAAGACTCTAATGGGGACAAGAAAGACGGTGGGAGGGGGTGGGGGGCGGGTTGGGAGGGGGGGGGGGGGGCATGCGCACGTGTGCTCATGCATGCACTGCTGCGCGTACATGCGTGTGTGCATATGTGTGATAATATCTGAAAAAAAGCTGAATACACTGGCGCTCAATAGCTCACTACCGGACAAATCAAACTGTCATGAGAATGTAAAAAAAAGAAGGAAAAAAGAAAAAAAAAAAACAGAAAACGAAAAAAAAAAAAGGGGTGGGGGGGAAGGGGAAGGGGGGGGGGGGGGGGGACTTTCAGACGATTGGTCCACAGAACGCAGCCATGCACAAAGCCAACGCCTGGAGGTCAGGAACGTGGTCAGTACTTCAAGGTGCCCAGTCCGAGTAGTGGGAATGAGGAGGAGGAGAGGGAAGAGGAGGAAGAGGAGGATCGAAGAGGAAGAGGAGGATCGAGGAGCGGGAGAAGGAGGAAGAGGAGGAGTAGGGGAAGAGAAAGAAGAAAGAGAGAGAGGAAGAGAAGGGGTGGAGAGAGAGAGAGAGAGACAGAGAGAGAGAGACACAGAGAGAGAGAGAGAGAGAGAGAGAGAGAGAGAGAGAGAGAGAGAGAGAGAGAGCAGGAGGAAGGGAGACAGAGGGCAAGAAGGGGTGGGGGAATCAGGAGGAGAGGGTCGAGGTCCGGCTCAGAAGTGATTGTCCAGAGCCGGCTTGATCAATGGCCACTCAGCCCCCCCCCCCCCCCCCCCTCTCTCCCCGGGCTTTCCGCTCTTCATATCCGCGGTGTGTGTGTGTGTGTGTGGGGGGGGGGGGGGGGGGGGGGGGGGGGGGGGGGGGCTCCACACAGATCGATGGCTGGAGCCGGAGAGCGCTGAGCTTCCGCTAGAGGGTGCCCCCAGCGCTGATTAACAGCTGGTTAGTGTATGGTAAGTCTCTCGTGTCAAATGGTCTGGTTTTTCTTGTGTCCAGTTGTAGTTGTCATCGCCCTTACATTCTTTCAAGTTCAGCTTGTGGACACGCACGCGCACGCAATCACGCACGCACGTATGCCTGCACTCATGCACGCGCGCGAACACCCCCCCCCCCTCCCACACACACACACATACAGAGTTACGCTTCCGCCTCTCTCTCTTTCCTTCTTTCTTACGCAAACACACACACACACACACACACACACACACACACACACACACACACACACACACACATAAACCATGCGCCACATTTTCAAAGAATTTGTTAATCTGTCAAACAAAAGTTCTTGACATTTAAAATAATGTGTATCGCACTTTTTATTAAGCAAAAGTCACCCAAATATTGATACATTAATTGTTCTCAGTCACCTACTTCAAATTGGGCACTTGCCATTTTCCTTTCAAAGAAATGGGACAGTTTGTCCTGTCGGATTACTTGGGCGTAAGAGACTTGGGCGTAAGAGACTTGGGCGTAAGAGAGTGCCTGTTGAATGTTTTAAAAGTAATAAAAATCCAGTTGTCCTGTTTTAAAAGTAATAAAAATCCAGTTGTCCTCTACGTGTAGTACAGTCAGCATTTGAAAACAACGTCGTCTTCTGTTTGTTATATCTATCTTCCTCATTATGATCATATCATCATCATCACCATCATCATCATCAGCAGCAGCAGCAGCAGCAGCAGCAGCAGCAGTAGCAGCAAGGTCATCATTATTATTATTTTCATTATGATCATCATAAACACCAATGTCCTCATCTACGTGTTTTTCTTCATGTGGTTTTTCTTCTTCCTCACCTCTTCTGCCGCAGCTGCCATCACCACCACCATCACGATCATCATCATCATCATCATCATCATCATCATCATCAGCTTCTTCTTCTTCTTCTTCTTCTTCTTCTTCTTTTTCTTCTTCTTCTTCTTCTTCTTCTTCTTCACACAGGTTTGAATAAACCTTTATTTGCACATGTTTGAAGCGCAACACGTAACTTCAATATTTGAACAACTAACTATAGCTTATGACGCGTTCATATCCATCCTGTTTGGGTATTTGTTTTCCTTCATCTTTGTTCTTTGTGTCAGCATTTTCATTTCTGTGCATCTTATTCCTGCTGGACTTTTTTTTCTCGTCTTGCCTTGTGCTCCAGCTGTTCTCAATATTTGAGGCAAAGAAAAGTTCCAAGAATACATCTTTGATTCCTGCTGAGATGTAAAGCATCTATTAAAAAAGTTCGTCTGCTATCCGATGTGAACGTGTCAATACACGGTCACCATGTTTGAACGAGAGTCAGTGCCAGCCAATCGAAACTGATGGTCTGCTTTTTCACGCCCTCCCCCCACCCCCCTTGAGAGAGAGAGAGAGAGAGAGAGAGAGAGAGAGAGAGAGCAAACATTGACGCTGGGCGCTTCTTGTGCCGACTGGACCCTTTTTCCCACGTACGTGGAGGAGGGGGAGGTTGAGACAGCTACGGGGGGAAAAGGCGCAAAACGTCAGGATTTTTTGACGTGGCAGACAGAATCATGACGTGCAAACGAACTGACACTGGCTGTCTGTGTTTGCACAGTCGGAGTCTGGCGCATAGCAAACATCGATTAAATCGGAACGAAAAACATTGGGCGAAAGAGAAGGTGTGTGTGTGTGTGTGTGTGTGTGTGTGTGTGTGTGTGTGGAGGGGAGGGGGGGGGGGGGGGAGGTGGACGCCGAGTCGATGTCAGGGGAGAGTGGGGGGGGGGGGGGGTGGTGGGGGTGGGGGTGGAGAGGGGTTTATGGGATAGGGGTGGGGGAGGCGAGTTGGGTGGTGGTTATGGATTGGAGTCGCAAAGGGTAGAGGAGAAGGTGATGAGAAAAATCCAGTCCAACCTTGCTCTTCTCCTCGTTTCTCTTTTGGGATCTCTGACGGTGCCTGAAAATGATCCGCAGACAGGAAGGGAAGGGGAAACAGAACTCAAGAGTCACACGTGCGCAATATAGATGTACGTCTTTGGAACACAAGGGCACAGTTAACGGAAATGTATGGAGAGCAGTCATGTTGGCTCAACAACAAAGAAGAAAGAAGAGAGTAAGAATTACTACAGTTTTTCCTGCCAATCAGAAGGCGTTAATTTTTAGCTTATTGGGTAAAATATCTGAACATAATATAAAAGAAATCCTCTCCGACCTTTTGCCCTGCGGGCATTATTAGTTTCGTTTCTACCTAAGACGAAAAAATTGTAAATATAAAGTACCTGAATCAGAATCTAAATTGTTTAAATTTCGGGCTTTGTTTTTCTTCTCCCGCGCCTTTTTTACTTACAAATAAGAATATCGGACAACGTGAATCACTGAATTTTGTTAAAATTTTAGCTATTGGTAAAAAAAAAAAAGCCTGTCAACACAACTTTTAACTTACCATGTTTGATAATCATGTGAAGTAAAAATCAAATTATCTAGAAATTTCTGTAATATTTGTGTTTCTGGTTATGGCATTTTCCACCTCCACCCCCTGCTCCTACTACTCCCCCTCTTCTTCTTCTTCTTCTTCTTCTTTTCTTCTTCTTCTTCTTCTTCATCATCATCATCATTATCATCATCATTACCTTCATCATCATCATCATCATCATCATCATCATCTTCTTCTTCTTCTTCTTCTCCTTCTACTCCTTCTTCTTCTATTCCTGCTCCTCCTCTTCCTCCTGCTACCCTTCTTCTCCTTCCTCCTCCTCCTGTTGGATTCAAATAAACGTTTATTTGCAAAGCACAGCTTGAATCCTCCGAATTTAAACAGCAAGTCATAGCTTATGGCGTGTTCATGTTTGTCCTGTTTCTGTATTCGTTTTCCTTCTCCTTTGTTGTTGAGCTAGCAATTTCAAATCTGTGTTTTATTCCTGCTGGTCTTTTTGTGGTCTCGTCTTGTACGCCAGGCGATTTCAATATTTGAAACGAGGAGAAAGTTCCAGAATATGTCTTTGATTCTTACTGAGATGCAAAGCATCATTTAAAAAAGTTCGTCTGCCACATGCTGTGAACATGTCAATAGTACGGCCACTATG
>JADBJO010004887.1:147500-150000 GCA_016801955.1 Conus betulinus
AAACGTAAAAAGAATCCCAGCTTACGGGACAACAACATCTGCTTCAGCTCTTAAAAACTGGCCTGCGCGCAGCAGTTATGCAACTCTGGGGAGATGGCTGTGAAACGGCTGCCTCCTGTAATCTTCCCTCGGGGAGAAGACAGAACATTCAGCATCTTCCACACAAAGATGCAGATTCTCCCAGTTGGCGAGCGTCTTGCGTGAGAGGCGCCCTCGCTGTTTGTACTGGCGGTTGTCCAGGCGGCCAAAGGAGATCAAAAGGTCTGTTTGGTAATGTCCAGTCCTTGGGAGCTCTCTGGCGTCCAGGGTTCGGGGTTTGTGAGATCGGGGATTATGTTTGTCCGAGGCAGATGCGACAAACTGGATTATGGTGGCGGTTCCAGTCGGTTCCGTGAGGACGTTGGATGGTGTCTGAGAGCTGTGCATGTTTGTGTCTGAGCTGCGCATGTTTCGTGTCTGAGAGCTGCGCATGTTTCGTGTCTGAGAGCTGCGCATGTTTCAGGTTATCTCCCCTTTCCCCGGAGGAAAGGGGAATCTTGAACGGTGGAGTGGTGGTTCACAAACTCTGCATTATGTCTGACGTACTTAGTGTGTCCGGAGTGGTCAAGGGTGGGTTAGAAACGGCGCATCCTTTCTGATTGTAATGGTGGTTCAGAAATACTGCGATCTTTCTGATGTTAATAGTGATTCGGACATCTGGCGTTCCGTGAGGTATTGATAATGGTTCGGAAATGCTGTGATGTCATTTCTAATTGTTCATGGTGCAAACAGAAATGTTGCTATCCTTTGTGGATTTTAGTGGTGGTTTAGAAATGTTAAGCTTTTGATGTTAATGGTGGGGCATGGATATCCTAATACTAATGGTGGTTAAAAAACAGGATTTTCTTTATGTTACTTGCGGTTCAGAAATGCGGCTTTCTTTCTGAAGACAATTGGGGTTAAAAACATGATGTATCATTTATGACCGTGAACAGTGGATTGGAAAGATGGCTACCTTTCTGATGTTGCTAGCGGTTAAGAGCTGATGAATTCTTTCTGATTCTGATGGTGTTTCAGTTATTCTTTATTCTTTCTGATGCTAGTAATGGTTCAGAAATGTCGCATCATTTCTGACGTTAATGGAGTTTCAGATGCGTTTTACCCTTTCTGTGTATAATGTTGGGCTCAGAAATGCTGCGTCCTTTCTGGTTTTAAATGTGGATCAGAAATGCTGCATCTTTTTAAAATGTTCTTGGTGATAAAAAATCACATTTTTCTTCATCAGAGGGGGGTTACCGATAAAAGAACCATGCTTTTAGACCTTCTTTCTCCTGTTCGCTTCACGATAAAAAAAAAACATGTCTAGTCCTGTACTGTACTTGTCTGTGTCCTTGGCGGTAAACTAACCCCCCCCACCTCTCTTCCAAATGTTGTCAACAATTGTTTAGACATGCGCCTTTCTTTCTGATGGTGGTTCCGGTTGCTGTCTTCTTTCTGATTTTTTCACATGAGTTTCAGAAATTCAGTATCCTTTCTAATGCCAGTCGCGATAGCTCCTGCATTTTTTTCAACAATCTTTCACAATTACTTGTGTGTCATCATCGAAATGTTTCAAAGTAGGTATACCCTGTGATAGGTCAGTTTTATTGATTCCTTTCTTTTTCTCTCATGGAAGGGAGCCTTTTATTGATGACTGGAGTGGTCAGACGGGCATGAACATGTCGTTCTGTGTGAGAGACAACTTATTTCGATTGGTGTTTCTACACGTACAAACTGCATCACACATCGTCTAGTTTGCAGGCACAGCCGATCTGTTTCCCTAGCTGACGGTTTAATCCCAGCCTCTCCCCTTACTACGCTTATCATCAAAAGACCATCTGCTGCAAACGTTGGTTTGTATTATATACCATACTTTTGCCATGTCATACGTGGGCTCTGGTTTGATTGTGTGGTTGAAAGGTTGATTGCAGATGGTTTATGATCGCTCAAAGAGATGTCTGCCGGCCGGCCTGGTGGGTGTGACAATAATGCAACAAACTCTGTCTGTCTGTCTGTCTGCATTTTCTTTCGACGGTCTCGCTGTCTGTCTGTTTTGTCTGTCTGTCTGTCTGTCTGTCTGTCTGTCTGTCTCTCTCTCTCTCTCTCTCTCTCTCTCACACCACACACACACACACACACACACACACACACACACACACACACACACACGCGCGCGCGCGCGCACACACACACACACACACACATACACACACACACACACGCGCGCGCGCGCGCACACACACACACACATGGACACACAAACACGTGCGCGCGCGCGCGCACACACACACACACACACACACGCACGTAAGCACGCGCGCGCACGCACGCACGCATGCACACACACACAACACACACGCGCGCGCGCGCGCGCGCGCGCGCACACCCACACCCAGACACACACACACACACACACACACACACACACACACACACACATGGACGTGCGCACGCACGCGCACACACGCGCGCGCGCGCGCGC
>JADBJO010004887.1:167500-175000 GCA_016801955.1 Conus betulinus
AGGAAATAGTAGTGACATGGAGGAAATAGTAGTGACATGTAGGAAATAGTAGTGACATGTAGGAGGAAATAGTAGTGACATGTAGGAGGAAATAGTAGTGACATGTAGGAAATAGTAGTGACATGTAGTACAAAAAATAGTTAAACGTACTGGCTGTTGAACCGTCTCAGTTTTTTTTTTTTTTTTTTTTTTTTTTTTATGGGTCACTTGCTGATGCTGTGAAAATCAGAATGAGCTTGCGAAAGGGGAGAGAAAATATTTTCTTATCATATTTTAATCCATCCCCCCCCCCCCCATATAATTGTACATTATCTGAATGATAGAGATCTGATTGATGAAAATGCTGGAAGAGGATTGACGCTGCGCTTTGCGAACAGCTGCATTGTTCATTCTTTTCCTTCCCCTTGTCATTTAGCTTGTTCCTTTCTCTTGTGTTTGTCTTGTCTGCCTACTTGTATGTGTGTCTGTTCGCCTGTCCGTCTGTGTGCCTGTCTGTTGTCTGAGTCTGTCCGTCGTCTGCTTTCTGTCAGCCCTCTCTCTCTCTCTCTCTCTCTCTCTCTCTCTCTCTCTCTCTCTCTCTCTCATCTCTCTCTCTCTCTCTCTCTCTCTCTCCTATCTCTCTCTCTCTCTCTCTCTCTCTCTCTCTCTCTCTCTGTCTCTGTCTCAGTGGACATCTCTCTCTCTGTCTGTCTGTCTGTGTGTCTCTCTCTCTCAAAATCCTCGTACGTGTCAGCTTTGTGCGTGCGCGTGTGCGTTCGTGTGTGTGTATATGTGCATGAGTGTGTGTGCGCGCGCGTGTGTGTATGTGTGTGTGTGTGTGTGTGTGTGTGTGTGTGTGTGTGTGTGTGTGTGTGTGTGTGTGTGAGAGTGTGAGAGAGAGAGAGAGAGAGAGAGAGAGAGAGAGAGAGAGAGAGAGAGAGAGAACATGGGAGAGAGGGGAGTGGGGTAGGTTGTGATCTGGTGTGACTTTTTAGCCCTTTTTTGTTTTTTGGTTTTTTTTTTTCTTTTTCTTTTTTAATCGGAAAGCCACAGTTCTTAGAGTATTTTTACTTGCGTGTATTATCTGTCGTAGTTCACCTTACAATTATTTTTGGCTGGTTGCGAAGTGCAGGGAATGTCAGACTCTTTCCTTTTTTCTGTTCACAATGTTTCTCCATCTCTACATACCGAGAGTGTACCTTGTGTATATATGTGTCTTATTGTACTGATAAACAGTTTGAAGGTGAAAACGGCGGCTGGCAGGAAAGATTGTAGAACAACGCACATGATATGGGCTGACACACACTTTTTCTGACTCCTCCACTAGAGCTGAAAGCCTTTTCTGCAAGTCGTGGGCGGCTTACCCCGGAGGGGGTTCCACATAACTCTGGTGCCGAGGCTGACAGACGCCAGACCCTGGGTGTCTGTGATCTGGAGTGAAGCCGTGTGAGTGAGTTCGCCTGATTAACCGCGTAAATTGGGCAGCACCGTCCAGGCTGTCTTCCATCCCGGCCTGAAAAAGGTCCTAAAGGTCTGGTCGATTCTGTGATCGCTCTAATAACGATGACAGAACGTGTGTCTGAGAGCGATGTTAACTCGCGTAACACAACGTGGTCTTCCGCCACTCGTTCTCCTCCCTAGAGCTTCCTGAACTTTGGCAAACACTCGGCATACACTTAACTTCCGACAGTGAGAGGCTATAGCTTTGTGAGTGAAGGGGAGAGCACCGTCCAAGCCGTCTTTTGGGTTTTTGTTTTGTTTTTCCGCACGTGGCACTCACTCCAGGTGACCTGGTGCTATAAAATAACTGTACAGGAAGAAATCAACATGATATGGCACCCCTGGACAATCTTGGAACCATGGACAATCTAACCTCTCATTGAATTAAGTCGTATGTGTATCATGCACGTTGTAAACGATGCTTAGGAACACGAACGCTGATTGAAGCTTTGCCTAGAGTTACGTGCGCGCAAAGAGTTGGAAATTGATAAGCCGGTTGAAAATAGTAAGGATGTCTTTTTCAGCGTGCGCAAGAGAGAGAGAGAGAGAGAGAGAGAGAGAGAGAGAGAGATTATAGTCCAGCGGACAGCTAAAGGCCATTTCAAAGCTGTCACCCCGTGTGTGTGCGCGCGATTAACATTTTCAATGGAAAAAACTCTTAGTCATTTTCTTCTGTTCGTCTCTGTTTAACAACAACAACCAAAAAAAAAAAACCCCCCATATAATACATAAACTCAGGCTCCGATAACTTTTAAAATGCTTTGAAAGCAGTTCAACATCACATTTTTTTTTTTTTTTAGTGTCTGATTCCAATCAGCGATGGCTGGATCAGTTGGACCGCAACAGAAGAGAGTGCTCACTCAGTTTAGGGTTAGTTGAACCTTCTCAGTTCTTCTTCAGTAGAGACATTGTCGCGGCGAAGGTCACAGAGGAAGGCAGTGTGTTCCACACCCACCGCTAGCCCCCTTGCCACAGTTTCTATCAGTTACTCTTTCAATTGTCTGTATACTGTTTGGTTTGCGTTGTCCCTTCCTCCAACAAAGTTGCAGCCAAAAATTAAAATAGTTCTCCTCGCTTTCAGGCTCTTCGTCAGTCATGACCCTACGTTCAATTTTAGCATTCGCTGCTACCGCAACGACGCCAGAACGCCTTAGCTCGCACTATGTAAACAACGTGGAGAGGAGGGGAACGGTCTTGATAAGGAACGAGGTCTGGGTCCACGTCACGGGACCGATCGATCCGGAATAATATTGCTTTTCGGCCTACTGGCCGCGGTGCTACCATAAAAAAATGGCCAGGAGTTCGAGAGAGAGCCCGCAAGAGCAAAGTCGTGTTCTCTGGCACTTCAGCGAGAGACACGCCAAGTGTGATAAGGGCTTTAAGAGGACGAGAAGAAGGAAGAGGGAGGAGGAGGAGGAGAGACGGAGGAGCAGGAGGAGGAGAGGAAGGAGAGAAAAAACGAAGTTTGCGCTGACGGCTAAGGATAGACAGTGACTGTTGCAGGTATAAAGAGATTGTCTTCGATATCGGTCTGGGGTTGAAGTCTTTTTCTCTGTCTGTCTGTCTGTCTGTTCCTGTTCTATCTGTCTCTTCTTGTGTGTCTATCTGCCTGTCTGTCTGTGAATCTGTTTGTCCTCTCTCTCTCTCTCTCTCTCCCTCTCTCTCTCTCTCTCTCTCTCTCTCTCTGTACTCTCTGTATGTCTGTCCGTATGTCTGTCTGTGTATTTCTCTCTCACTCCGCACTCCGCTGCTCCATCCTAACCCTCTCCCATGTCTCCTCTCTCTCTCTCTCTCCTCTCTCTCCTCTCTCTCTCTCTCTCTCTCTCTCTCTCTCTCTCTCTCTCTCTCTCTCTCTCTCTCTCTCCTCTCCCTCCTGTATCTCACTTGTCGCTGTCTCCCTTTCTGTTTCTGTCTCTGTCTGCCTGTCCGACTGTCTGTCCAGCTGCCCAGCTGTCTCTCTTTTTCTCCCTCCTCTTCTCTCCCCCCCCCCCTCCTCTCTCGCTTTCTCCTCTCTCTCTCTCTCTGTCTGTCTGTCTGTCTACACCCTCTCTTCTCCCTCTCTCTCTCTCTCTCTCTCTCGCTAACTCTTTTGCTTTCTCCATCTTTCCACTCGCTTCTCTCTCCCCTCTCTCCCCCACCTCTCTTCCCCCCCATGTTCTCCCTCCCTCCGCCCCCCCCCCCCCCCCCCCCCCCCCCCCCCCCCCCCCCCCCCCCCCCCCCCCCCCCCCCCCCCCCCCACACACACACACACATCCCATCTCTGCCTCTCTAAATCTGTTGTTGAAGACAGTAATGTGCTTTCCGGCATGGAAATTGTTCCGGTCTCGGCCATCAGTTGATGAAAAAGGAACACGAAAAAATCATTTCAATATGATATAATGTTTTTTAATTTTTCTTTTCTTAACGCCTAAACACAGGCACAGACATAGAAGCAGACACAGGCACAGACACAGTCACAGACACACACAAACACAGACACACAGCGAGACACACAAGCACACACACCACACCCGCACACACCACACATACACACACACACACACACACACACACACACACACACACACACACACACACATACAGACACATTACGTACGCACACGCATACACTAACCGCACACACAATATACACACATACACGCACGCACGCGTGCGTGCACACACACACACACACACACAGAGGCACGCACATACACACACACACACACACACACACACACGCACGCACGCACGCACGCATACATACACACGCGCGCGCGCGAGCTGTAATTATTCAATAACTCTCGCTCCCTCCATTTCTCTCCATCGTGTTTGGTTATGTAAACATGTTACATAAAACCATTCCCTGTGTCTATCTACCCGTGTGTCTGTCTGTCTTTTTTTCGTTCTTAAACTTTTTTTTTGTTCACAGTTTTTAATCGGATCTCCTCGAAACTTGGTACGGCGACACGTTAGAATAGCGGGCACATCAAAAGCGACTCATGTCCATGCTGACAGACGAATTTGTCGCATTTTCGATAATTGCGACTGTGTATGGGGAAGCTAAGTGATATGCGGATTCGAAGCGGGTCTAAGGAGAGGAGGGGAGAGGCGAAGTAACGGGGGGGGAGGGGGGGGGGGGAAGGAGGGGGGTGGTTAACAGGACTGAACTAGTAAGTGGAGGAAACCAGCGCAGGCTAACAATCCTACCGTCATCAGAATAATGACTTGATCTAGACTGAATTTATAAAAACGTGTGGGGGAGTAGCGGGGGGGGGGGGGGGGGGGGGGGGGGGGGGGGGGGAGAGATGAGAGAGAGAGAGACAGAGAGAGACAGAGACAGACAGATAGATAGGCAGACCTGGTATACAGACCTGATACACATATAGACAGGCAGGCAGGCAGGCAGGCAGGCAGGCAGGCAGACAGAGTGAGTCTTAGAATCCTGGCAAAAGACTCCCCCCCACAGAAAGATTCCCATGCCGCTCCATGCGCTAACAGCGTGATGATAACGTTGACGGGAGCGTTGATATAGACAGCCCCATAACACCATCACCATCATCTTTAGGAAGGCCGCGTCATCCCCCACCATAAACATGGCGTGGCTTCCGGTCAACGCTGACGCAAATGGGTCTCTCGACAGTCAGGTCATTTGGAGGACGAGGAGGAGACAGAAAGGGTAGTGCATGTTGTGGTGTGTTCTTCGTCTGAGGACCGAATGTTTTAGATCCTCACCTCCCCCCCCCCCCCCCCCCCCCCCCCCCCCTCTCCCACCATAACTGACAGCAGAACGATTCTAGAGCATTCTGATTTTCTGCTGCAACACTCTGCAAATAGCTCTGTTTCACAAAACGTCGTGCTTCTTACTTCCTGGCCTTTTAAGTCGGCACTTTAAAACTTACAGGATCAAACGCCAGCTGCAGACAACTACAAGAAAAATGCCTAATTGCTTCCTGTCATTGGCACGCATATGCTTGAGTGATATCGAGCTCTGCTTCAGTGCTGAACTGGTGCACACACACACACACACGCACGCACGCACGCACGCACGCAACGCGCACGCACAACACACACACACACACACACACACACACACACACACACACACACACATGTAGAGAGAGAGAGAGAGAGAGAGAGAGAGAATGAATGTGTATTGTGAGTGAGACGTCACTTCAGAAAAGAAATCTGAGCTTATTCATCAAAACAGTCTGATTCCTCTTTGAAGAATTTCGCAGCGCTGCCGCCTCTCTTACGGCTCGGATTTCCCGTGTCAAAACTGTGCCCGCCGCTAAATCGACTTTCTGGACTTCAACGCAGAAGAGCTCTCACCCAGGCAGACCTGGCAACACGCCTGTTAGACTGTCAGGAGTCTCCGGGGAATTGATGCAAAAGCCTGCCTTTGGAGTCACGCCCCTTGGCCTTTCCGGCCCCCCATCTTTTAGTTGTGTGTTATTTCGTTTGTTACACTGGATAGTTTCAGAATTTTTTTTTGCCCCCCCACTCCCTATCTCCCTTCCCCCCCGTTCATGTTATTTTTGGCTATTTCAGATGTTTTATTTATTTATTTATTTATTTTTTGTTGTTGATAGTTTCGTTTTTTTTCAACACGATTGAAAAAAAAAAATGTTTTATTTCATCTTTCTTTGGTATTGTATTTTTGTGTTATGTTTCTTCCTGTTTTATTCGATTTTTGTTTTCCTATGATTTATTTAGCCTACGAAGACCTGTACTTCGCACGTGAAACCAGTGAATGGCACCCTCCCTCTGCCCCCCTCGCCCCCCCCCCCCCCCCCCCCCCCCCCCCCCCCCCCCCGCCCCGCCACCTCCCAGTACAAACAAACTGGATTAGATCTTGAAGGAACTGCGTAAACAAAACAAAACAATTTAAAAACAAAAGAAAAAAGGCAGAAACAAAAACAAATAAGATAGGAAGAAAGACAGACAGACAGACAGACAGAAAGAAAGACAGAAAGAAAGAAAGAAGGAAAGAAAGACAGAAAACAAAAGAAAAAAGGAAACAAAAGGTAGCGAATAAACAACAGAATGTGAACAAGGCGAACTGAACCACTGTCCCCAGGGTACAGAGCACGTACACCCAAGTGCCAAACGTTCTGTCCAGTTTGCTGAGACTGTCGAACCACGTTAGTACCTACACAAGAGCATCGGCTGCAGGTTGACCGTCAGATTGTGAATGTATAGTTGAACAAACGTAAGAAAAGTATAACAATGAGACATGGAGGGGAAATCTTTTTTTTTTTTTTCTTTTAATTCAAGAAAATAAAAGAGTTTCCAAACTGGAGATATTGTGTAAAAATTCTACGCAATGATGACAAATTGGTAATGTTTATAAAAAAAAAAAGTTAAAAGCAAAATTACTGTTCCGCCGAACCGAAAGAGACAAACAAACTACAAGACAGAATACGATGTGTTTCGACCTCTTTGGTCTTCTTCAGGCAAGACAAACAAAGTCAAGTCAATGAAAACAAAGAACGAACAATTATTACATATCGCCTCAACTTGGGCGCAAAATGGATGTGGAATGAAAAACGAGGCTCTTCTTTAAAGTCTGGTTCAGCAGCTTCCACCTACAGTCACCTCACTTTCTGGAAAATCTTAAATAAATGTCAGCGAACCGCCAAAAGAAACGGGGACGTACGAGTCACAAGACAAAACACGACGCGTTTCGACCTCTTAGGTCTTCTTCAACGCCTACCTTTGCGCTGAAGAGATCAAAGCTAAGTGACAAACTCGTTCATTTTCATTGTCCTGTTTGTGTGTATCTTGCCTGAAGAAGAGCTAAGAGGCCGAAACGTGTCGTGTTTTGTCTTGTGACTCGTTTGTCCACGTTTTTCTCTCGGTAGTTTCGCTAACATTTATTTAAGATTTGTTTAGATTTCCGCCTGCAGTCGTCTCACTTTGCAACTAGATCTTTCTGGAAAATGTTAGATTTTGAGAGAGAGAGGTTAATGTAGACGGAATCAAGATCTACTCGCATACCAAATTTTAAATCAGACGGTTCAGAGTATCAGAAGATATGCG
>JADBJO010004887.1:180000-182040 GCA_016801955.1 Conus betulinus
ATCATTTCATTGCATGAGCAGTGCTGCCCGTTCTGGTCCGTCCAACATATGCAAGACATCGCCCCATAAGCTTGCCGCCCGCCCCCGCCCCCCCCCCCCCCCCCCCCCCCCCCCCCGTGCTGTGTATCCCCCCGTAATGACGAAAATGTTTCTTTCGTCAAGAAGCCAGCGCTGCCAAAGCATCAGTATCAGTCTAATGGGACCCGGTCCATACATGCGTAGAGCACGTTCCTCACTGAATAGATTTAACTGAAATAAATATGATTCAAACTTTTTTTTCATACAATAAGATCTTTGAACAGTTAAAAAAAAAAAACAGGTGTATTTTGACTATGAACAGTTGGTGGTTGTACTTTCCTTCGTGGTGTATTATTTCATTAGACATTCCCTGTTTAAGTGATTAAAAACTGTGGAGAAGCAGCTCTCTTGAAGAAATTATTGTTCTATGACTTTAATATTCCATGTCGTCGAGGAAGAAAGGGAAGAGGAAAAGATAACAAAATTCTAAAGACGTGACAATATTACAGGAAGCATTTTCCTACATTTTCTTTTTTTTTTAAATAAATTAACATTTAATTTTGTTTGATGGACAGAAAAGAAGTAGAATTAAAACAAAAACTCTGAAGAATGTAAGGAGGGTTGGGGGGTTGGGGGGGGGGGGGGGAGTTCTGATCAGCCCTTCGCGTTTCCAAGATGACGCAGAAAGATCGTGGAACTTCAGGGCAGCAGACTGCTGGGTGTTAGAGTGCCGACCCACAGCTGAGAAGGATCGGTAAAGCAGAACCCCCACTCCCCCTTCCACCCCGCAAACTCTTTTTTGCCTCTGTGAAGTGCCCAGAGTTCTTCTGTTCAATAACAAGTCGTGTCATCGCCTTCTGTGCTGTGATGTTTTTCTCCTGTATTGTTTGCTCTCTCTGTCTCTGCTTTGATTCAAACCTCATCTTTAGACCTTGCTTGTATTCCGTCTTGCCCTTCAACTCCTTTCAACTCTCTTTCCTTCTTTCTTCTCTTCCTTCTTTCTCTGTCCCCCCCCCCCCCCCCCCCCCCAACCTCCTCCCCCTGTCTTAAGCGCTGTACTCTCTGGCTGCTTGACGTCTATGACGCTTATTCTGACTCCCCTCTTTCAAAGAAGAAACGGTTTCTATGCCGGCTGCACACCGGCCATTCATATTTTACTCATTCATACCTTTCAAAGGGTGAAGAAGCTCCGTGGTGCGTTCCATGTGTCACTCAAAATGAAACGTATTCTTTCAGAACGTTGGGACTTGCATGATGTGAGATACAAACATTTTACAGCAGATTCCTTTGAAACCTTGTTCAGAGATGTTCCACCTGATACGAGCTTCGAAGTCTTGAAAGAGATTAACATATCTCATCGGATCTGATATTTTATAGTGGAAAGATTTTTAATAAAATTTCGTTGTTGTTGTTTTTTCTGTTTGTTTTTTTTTTTTTTTTTTTTTTTTTTAGAAGATGTGTTTTAAAGAGTTCTGTGAATGAATGACTTGTGAGTTGGTTTTAACGTGGTGACAGTCCTGATATAGCCCCTTGCGGTCGGCTGGCTATAGCAATGCTACCTTTCCCTCACACACCTCCTTCCCCTCCATCGCCCCTTGCTTCTCCATGCACGTCCTGTCTCAATCCCAGCGCTTGAGGTCCGCAGGGAGATGTTGATAGCAGCCTGCCGTTGGGCCACCCCACCACCACCCACCAGAGGAGACTCTGCATTTCTGTTCATTTCTTTCCATAGATGGTCAGTGCTGTCTGTTCTAAGCACTCGCTCTTTGCCTCCCCATTCCCGTTCATTTACTGACAGACATATTTCTTTAGTCAAGAAGCTACTGATGCCAGAGCCATCTGCTCAGTCTTTAGTGGATATACTGCTGCCTGAAAGGGTAGAACTTGTTTTGATTGGTACGGACAGAGTAAGCGTCACTCAACTGACGATAGCGCAAAAGTGGACACCGAATTCAGCACCATCTCCCCTGTTTGGACTGGAAACCCGGACAATATACCATAAGATACCCTATTCACCCTCCA
>JADBJO010004888.1:0-2500 GCA_016801955.1 Conus betulinus
CTGTTCGTTGTGTCCGGCTGTCTGGCACCGTTGTCGACCGTTTTCACGTGTAAATACACGAAGTAGGCGATTGCCGTCTGGCTGTTCCTAAACCTTTCGCCTTCTTTTGCATGGAACGTCAATGGTTTCATGTCAAAACTTGGTTTCCCCGATTTTATCATCATGTTCTTTGTCGTTTGACGTAGGCATAACTGATGAGAGTCCGAGAGAGTCCGAGAGAGAGAGAGACGAGGAGAGAGAGACGATGGAGAGAGATGAGAGAGAGGGTAAAAGGTGTCTGTGTGTGTATGCGTACTTGTGTGCGTGCGCGAGCGCGGGCACGCGCGCGTTTTGTGTCGTGTGTGTGTGTGTGTGTGTGTGTGGTGTGATGTGTGTGTGTGGTGTGTGTGTGGTGTGTACAGTCGAGCATGGTTAGGTAGGTGGTGCACATCCCTTTATGCATGCATGTGTGTGGTGTCGGTGTGTGTGTGTGTGTGTGTGTTGGTGTGGTGTGTACAGTCGAGCATAGTTAGGTGTGTGTGCACATCCTTTATGCATGCATGTGTGTTTGTGGTGTGTTCCGATGCATGCGTTTTGATATGTTTGCCTTCGCGCTTAATTTTGCGACTGAGAAATAGGCAGACCATGGTTAATGAAAAAAAAACAAAAATAAAAAACCCAGTTTTCTTCATCGTGAGTGCACTATACACGGTTGTTTTGCCGGTATGTTCTACAGACGTCAATGCCATGTGATCTGATGGCGGGCAGTCCTACCATTTTTTTTTGGCCGACGAACCAGGACAAGAAACAATTGAAATGGAAATTATAAAAAAGTTTTTTATAATCCTGAAAAAGAGTGGAGAAGAGGAAAGCAAGCAAAAAAAAGGGACAAACTGATAAAACGACAAAGACAGAAGTTGAAAAAAAAAAAGAAAAAAAAAGAAAAAATAGCTGATCAAAAGTGGTGCAACGAAAGAAGAAGAATGAAGGAACGGAGAAAAGACAGAAGAAAAAGGAAAGAGAAACCGAAAAAATTTGTTTTTTGAGATAGAAGAACAAAGAGGAAAGAAGGGGAAAAAAAGGGGGATGGGGGATATGTGTGGGGAGGGAAGATGGAATAATGTACAAAGCTCAAAAGTGACAAGGACTGAGAAAGGTTAAGTTTCTGTGACTTGTTGGTTGTTAATAGTTTTGTTAAAATTTTAGCTTTTTTCCCTTTCAAACTTATTTGAACAATTTAGTGTTTTGTAATTACCATTATTATTCATATAAGCACTCATATAAACACATACATATGCACACAAACATACTCAAACAGACTCGCATACACACACACGAGCACACACACACATGCGCACATACATGTGCGTGCACAAGCATGAGCAATACGCTCTTCCTTTCCCCATCTCTCTCTTTCCACTCTCACATCGTATTTCTTTCGCCGACTTTCTTTATGTCGCCACTTTTGACTCCTTGGGGGCTGAGGTCGTTCTCCTACCCAGTAAACCATGTCTCGTTCTCCTCCATTGTGTGTGTGTGTGGTGACTGATCTTTTCGCCACAGATGTCGCCAACCTATCCCAGAACTGTCGTCATGCAACTCCGTTACCTGTTACATTATTTGACAAGTTTTTTTTTTTTTTTCCGAGGTTACCAGTCGCCATGGCGAAGTGGTTAGCGTCGCGGACTCCGGGGTGGGAGGGTCGTGGGTTCGATTCCCATCAAAGCCATGAGGGATTGTTCCTGCCCCGACCGGTTTCCAACCCAGAGTTGAGTTTGCGACGGGCTCAGTTAGGAGGACTGGGATTACTCAGTCGAGTTTCATCCACTAAATGGAGGCGTCTCTGAAAGTGTCGCTCAAGTATCCTGACCTTCTCTGCAGGTGCCTGTATCTCTCGGGCCTGGTTGACGCCGGGATATATTGTGAAAGGGAAAGAAAGTAAGAGTAGAGCCCAGTCAGCAGTCTCAGACCGGAAAGGAAATCCGTAGCATCATCATCATCATCATCACCATTACCATCGTCTTTCTCATCGGTCAGCATTTAAAAAAAGATGTCTGTGGCCCTACATGCCCAGCTCTCAGGGTGACCTCAGTTTCGATGTTCTCTCCATGTCTACGGCCTAGGTTTGTGATTCCGGTATCACCGAGTCCATGGGGGCTGTCGTTGGACGGACGTGGTGGCGCCCTCCGGAGGGGGAGAGCTCACTCGCGCCGGGACACGGCTAAGCAATTATTGTCGTCAGTAGGGGGCTTAGTATACGGTGTCCTGTGAATGTTAAGCTCAGAACAGGCCCCACTGAAACACCATAGAAGTAACTCGGCAGCAGCAGTGTAGCGTGTCCTCCCATGGGTTTGCCTCTTGACATTAGCTGCTCCCTGTGGATTGCAGGGTGCAGGGGCTGCAGCGGGCCGGGCCGGGCTGTAGTTGTGGACGGCGGGTCGGAATGAGCGGCGTGGATACAATGCCAATGAGGTGGCACAGAAGATAGGACAGAAAAGGAAAGTCTTCCGAGGTCAGATAG
>JADBJO010004888.1:10000-15000 GCA_016801955.1 Conus betulinus
CCTAAATTAAATCATGTGTCAGATGTGGTAATTCCTATACTGACTATTTCCAGTGCTTGCAAGGTCTCAAACAGGGTTGATCCCTTAGCCCTACTCTGTTTTCTACTTTCATAATGGACTTGCCCATGACATATTTAATAAAGGTAAACATGGCGTTCAGTTTTCTCCTAATGACATTGAACTTTTTGTCCTGCTTTTCGCGGATGATATAGCCCTTATATCATCTACGATAGCTGGTCTACAAATCAAATCAATATTCCCTACAGTCGTGCACTGAATTTAAGTTTGAAGGTCAATCTAGATAAAAGTAAGATTATGGTATTTCGTAAAGGCGGGTTTCTAGGTGTTATAAGGAACAATGGTTTTTTTGGCAGTGATAAACTAAATGTTGTCAATTCATATAAATATCTGGGAGTTACTTTCGGTTATAAGCCGTACCAATCTATTGAAAAGCTCCACCTACAGGCCTGTAAATTAATACTCAATGTACCAACTTTCACGCCTAATGATATGGTTTATGATGAATTGGGTCGTTACCCATTATATATTAATTCTGCAGCTAGGTGTATCAACTTTTGGTTTCGTCTCCTTAAACAGCCTCCTACTAGATACTCAAGAAAAGCATACAACATGCTTCATATGTTACAGGAAAGAAATATAAGGGTTCAAAACTGGGTATCACATTTAAAGCATCTTCTGTGTTCAAATGGTTTTTGGCTACGTTTGGATGTATGGTGAAGTCGGGAACAAGAAACTTTTTCTCAGGGTCTTTAAGGATCGCCTTATTAGTTTGCTTCTGTCAGCAGTGGTATTCTCATATGTCTGAAAGCAATCGTTTCGATCTTTATTATTCTTTCAAGAATATTTTTTGAACGTGAAAAATATGTTGATTTCATTAACAATAGAATTTTTAAAACTGCCTTAGTACGTTTTCAGGTTGGGAGTCTCAACTATTCAAAGTCACTGTCTCCGCTTCTTGCCTGCCGAACATCCTGTTTGTCCCCTTTGTTACGCAGACTGCGAAGACGAATTCCACGTCCTATTTGAATGTACATATTACAATGACCTTAGAATTAAAATATTCCATCAATAGTCCAGGAAGTTATTTGTCGAAATATGAGCAATGTGCACGAATTCTTAATGGTAATATTGATAGCCAACTTCAAATGTCTAAATTTCTTTTCCTAGCTTTAAAGCGAAGGGAAAATTCGATACAAATGAGATAAAATATATTTTCGTACACTGTTATGTGAGCAGGATCGAATGGAGAATGTATGTATAGATGTATATATTTATTAACATATCTTTTCATTGGTTTTGTTTTCTTTGGTATTGTAACTGTCTGTCTGTGTCTCTCTCTCTCTCTCTCTCTCTCTCTCTCTCTCTCTCTCTCCTTCCCTTCCCCCTCGCATTCTCCCACTCCATTGTGCCTCTTTCTCTCTTTCTCTGTTCTTGTCCCTGTCTCTGTCTCTCTTCCTTTCTGTCGGTCTGTCTGTTTATTTCTCTCTCCCTGCCTCTGCCTCTGTCTTCGTCTGTTCTAGGTTAGGTAAGTAAGAATCAGTGTTTTAAGATGTCGCAGAGAGAGAGAAGGAGGCAGACAGACAGAGACAGACAGACAGACAGACATAGACAGAGACACAGAGAGAGACAGAGAGAGAGAAAAATTTGGGTGGGGGGCATTCTGGGATGAAAATATATTTGTCCTCATGGGGGGCATAATAGATAAGGGGGGGGGGGGTACATTTTAGATTGCTCCCCAGGGGGACGTGTCAGCACACCCAAACATGTCCCACGGGGGATATTCTAGCATACCCAATATGTCCCCCGGGGGGCATTCTGGTATACTGGAACGTCCCCCGGGGGGCATTCTGGTATACTGAAACGTCCCCCGGGGGGCATTCTGGTATACTGAAACGTCCCCCGGGGGACATTCTGGGATACTGAAACGTCCCCCGGGGGGCATTCTGGTATACTGAAACGTCCCCCGGGGGGGCATTCTGGGATACTGAAACGTCCCCGGGGGGCATTCTGGTATACTGAAACGTCCCCGGGGGGCATTCTGGTATACTGAAACGTCCCCCGGGGGGGCATTCTGGGATACTGAAACGTCCCCCGGGGGGGCATTCTGGGATGCGGGGCAATCTGGGGTGTTACACCGGCACTTAATGTCACCCCTGGTACAAAATATCACCTCTGGTACAAAATGTCACCCTGGTACAAAATGTCACCCCTGGTGCAAATGTCACCCTGGTACAAAATGTCAGCTGGTACAGTATGTCACGACCTGTGTGTACAAAATGTCACCCTGGTACAAAATGTCACCTCTGGTACAAAATGTCACCCTGGTACAAAATGTCAATACCTGTTCGTACAAAATGTCACCGCGAGTACCCAGGGTGACATTGTATACCGACAGGTCGTCTGTCTATGTCTACTGTGTGCCAAATAGTCACTATGGCAGCGATGCCTTCTGATGGCGATGGTGACGGTGTCGGCTGTGGAGGGACTAAACAATAGGTAAGTTTCCCCTACATCTTATCTTGACGACAAGATGCAGTGTGGTCAGAATTCGCCTCTGCTTGAAACTGTTGTCGGGGAACTCTAGAAAACCTGGTCATTTTGTTTACAGCAGCAAGTCTATCCCAAAACAGAGTAATTGACTTGTAAAAGTACTTTTCGTTCAGTCGAACGTATCTGAATGTTTTGAAAGGTGTACGCTTGCAACTCTTTTCACAAATATAGAAGAAAAAAAAAAAAGAAAGCACCAACAAAACTGCCTTTGCCACGTTCGTGAGTGGGAAGTTTGAACTGCCTTAAAATATGTTTAAAATCCTCCCTCCCACTAACTAATACTAACACGCACTACAAAACAGACACAAGCAAACGAATACAGGTGGTGCACAAACAGCCAATTTTATTTACAGTCACTCCCACAATCATTCACAATCACCCAACAGCACATATACCTTAACTTCCACATTACAACCCATGAGCACTCAAAGGACAGGCATATAAACCCCAGCAAATTCCTTCGCCACAGCACCCAAGTGCACAGCGGTCAAGCACAGACCCAACTCCGTGTGCATACAAACCAACCAATAACAACTTGCCCTCCTGTCGCTGGGAATCTCAAGGGATCCCGACCCACCCAGAGTCCAACCTAGACAAGGGGCACCACTGGCGGAATCACATGGTAACCAAGGGCTGGACTGCCAGGCAATTAGACAGCGCCACCGAACCCTTGGTGCCCATGCGATACCCAGCCGCTCAAGATAAACCTGACCAACCTCTGCTGGCAATTTGCTCACCCAGGAGCACTTATTTACCAAACACACACACCCACCACTTCTTCCCTCAAATAATCAAATTACTAAGAAACACATATATACTTGTCAAACAGTTTCCCAACTCACACATTCGCACACCCCCGCCCACACACACACATCCGCCAACACCATCAATGGCAGCTCCACCCTAGCAAGTCTCCGCAACCATCAGTAGTCACAACATCACCACGGCTAATCGGACGGGGATGAAGGACGACGACAGAGTGAGGCGCAGCTGTCGAGACCCAAACGATGACGATGACTGAAGCTTACCAGATGATGAAGACTGAAGACTAATAACAATGGAGACTGGAGATGATTGGAGATCACCAACCGATGAAAGTGTAGAGTGCACTACCTATCACAAAGTGTGTGTCTGCAGTAGTGTAACTATCACACCCTACGTGTGACACCTGAGGACCACAGTGGAAACAACCTTGCAGTCACAGAGTCGCAGGCTGGAAGCTGGCGGTGAGGACACACGTGACCTGGACAGGTCACGCACGTAGGACTCTCCTCCAAATGGCAGACGCAGGCGGCAGGTGACACCACACCCACACACCCTCGTAGCCTCACTTAGCACCCACCCAAGGTCGGTTCCACCTCGGACTGGTACGGGGTGGTGGGCGCGTCAGAGCCAAGCCAAGGCAGAAGTCAGGCGACCATCAGAGCAGACATCACAGCGGATGACAGGACAGCTGCCAGGGTAGATTCAGTGAAAACCAGGAACGACAGCCCAGGCGGGAGTCAAAGGCGGAAGCCAGGGCGGTCTGTCAGCACCTACAGTTACAAAACGTCCTTATGACTACACGGTACCGATACTGGTTTAACGCCACTTAACCCAGCCCACTGCTGTTCCTACAGAGTTTTTGACTAGCAGTCGTAAATGTTATCGGTCCAGACAACAGTTTTTTTTTTAAATCACCAGAGTTCATTTGCACATGGGGCTGAGTTTGTATTTCTCCATATATGTACCCCCCTTCCCACCTCATACAACGCGACTATAAAGGTGGACAATGCTCACACCAGTGGCACACTAATCAAAAACCAATATTGTCACCAGCAAAGTAATAGAACTGACCAGTCGGACATTAACAGCACAAGGTCTGTCTTAATGCCATGGACGATTTTAACAGCATACTATAGCTCTTGTTCACATACAATTCTATCACTACTAAACCATTAACAGAACAACAGAACAGTCGACAGTATTCCCTCTATATTTGGTACCGAACTAGAATAGGCAAACCCGCATCGACCTCAAATCTCCATTTTTAAAGCCGTATTGACAAATGCCTGTGGTAATACTCTCTCAATCTTAAGTTACATCCCCATCGACACTAAATCAGTCTTGTAAAAAACAAAAAAAAAATGTAAAAAAAAAACATGACCGCATAAACATTTCCCCACAACCAAACATGGGATAGCACATCACATGTCATAGCACCGCACATGAAAACCTATTCATATACATAACAATTAACATCCCTGCACTCACTTTATAATAAGTATTTATTCTTAACCCAAAGATACCCTTAAGCTACCCCCTCTATAATACCCAACCTTAACCTAACTATTGTATACGCTACTATAATATCCATAAGTTACCCCTACCCTCATCATACCCCACCCCCTCCCTTTACCTACCCCTTTTATTTGATTACCATAGCAAGC
>JADBJO010004888.1:22500-25000 GCA_016801955.1 Conus betulinus
TCCTATGTCCGTGTCCAGAGCTCCTCTGAAGTAACAATAATTTTCCACCCTTCCTCACATTGGGTGAACACACTTCACAATCCACTCAGCGTCCCCACTCTTCCACATCACTTGTGGTTGCACTCCATGAATACAAAAAAGCATCAAAACCGTAGGTTCCATTCCACAATCGCAAAAATTACAAATCTCTTAACACTCTTTTCTTTGACATGAAACTTCTCCATTCACATAACACTTTTCCCATTCGCATGACACACACACACACACACACACACACACACACACAGTACATGGTGAGTGTGAGAGTTTGAATAAATACAAAGTGATGACGTTTGGGGAAAAAAACAGGATGGAGGCCCCTCTAGTAACGGCTATAACGGCAAAATAAGACATCGGACATCATCCGGACCCATAATGAACCTATCTACAGATTTTGAGAAAGATCGGCCCGGTAGTTGTGTCTGGAGCGAGTGGAACAGATTTTGACCACGAACGGACAGACAGGCAATCAGACAGAGACGCAGAAACACAGACAGCATTTCTTCGTTCCCATTGTAAAGTACTCACTGTTCTATAAGAACTAGGAGTAAAAAAAAGGGGGGGGGGGGGGAGAGGAGGTGGGTGGTGGGAGGAATCGGAGGTGTTGAAGCAGAAACAAAAAAAAAAAGAAGAAGAAGAAAAGAGAGAGAGAAAATCACTTGTTGGAAAAAAAAAAACAAATCTTCAACATTTACACACTCTCACTGCAGCTAAACGGCGTATCCAATAAATAATTATAACAAGATTAACAGGCCTACTTATTGCGAATTACAATGCGAAGGAAAATGCAGAAAATGTTAGGGTGGTCACAATCCACCAGTATGATTTTCACCAAGGAAAAAAAAATACAACAGAACTCATAACTTGTGAAGTAAAATTATCTCACATGCAAACATGTTACAATAAAAAGAAATACTATCCGGTATCATACACAGAGCAAAAAAGAAAACATTAAAAGAAAAAACAAAAGAAGAAAAGAAAGTGAATACATGTATACCGGCATACATATTATATCACGTGTATGCCTACACAAACAAATGCATACATATTATCTATACGTATCCCATGAACACATACGTTACTTACTCGCATACATCACTACATAAATGCCTACATACATAATGGATCTATATACATATCAAAAAGACATGCCGTCCATTACATGATATGTTATATAATTCTGTGAACTGTTAGTTGAAACAAACATTAACGAAATTAGGAATGAAATGAATTAGCCACAACATTAATTCATGTCAGTGTTCCAAGTACGGTTGGTGGTTCCGATGCACAGTAATCCAATCCGATCTTATTTCTGAACCTTCAAATATGTTTGTTGAATAAGTGGCTCACTACATTTTCATTTTGGACAGAACAAATAGTGTTCCATACATTACAGTTGATACATCTTTTTCAACTTTAGACCTCAAGGAAAGTTGCTTAAAAGTACGGAAAGGTTTGGCAGTGATAATTATGTTCAGTCTGCACCTGTGAAAATGAACTTTGGCGAGTACTATGATGAGATCGTACACGTCATCTGTTTTACAGTTATTTGTGTGTCCAAAGATGACAGATTCCGTATCTATTTTTAAATTATCAGCATAAGCACATATTTGATTTATTTTGTGGTGCACGTTTGTCCAACGTTTTCAGCTGTACTGCACTGGACAAAAGAATGTATCATGGATTCCTTTTCTTATCCGCAGAAACCACAGTTTTCATAGCGTAGCTCATAACTATATACATTGATGTGTGTGTGTGTGTGTGTGTGTGTGTGTGTGTGTGTGTGTGTGTGTGTGTGTGTGTGTGTGTGTGTGTTTTGCGCGCGCGCGTGTATCACTGAATATATCATGCTTCTAATCAAACCTCGCTTGTAGATCAAAAATAGAATTTCCAAATGGCTTCATATGAAAACCTATTTCGGCAAAAATCAATCGGTTTTAGATTCAAAGTAATAAAACAGCACAGAATAATAGCGTAGTGGTTTGACTGGCTTTGTGACATTTTGTGATGTTATCGGTTGACTGGTGTGACGACGGCAGCCTCTCCCCATGAAATAACTGTAATCAGAAAGGAAACAGACATTTCATGTTACCTTTCTTTTTTTCTGAAATATTCTGGAGCCCACAAATACAGACCCACTTTCTTGAAATCTTTTTTTCTGGAACCCTTTCATTTTGAAAACAGCCTTCCTTCACAGCCTTCTATCTCTGGAATATCTTTGTCTCTACACGATTCGGCTTTAAATGAAAATGCCCTCCCTGTAAACGTCCGTATTTCAGAAATCGTTTTCCACTGTGTCTATCGTAGATATTCCTCACAACAAATGCACCACCTAGATATACCTGACAACAAACACTCTCCTTACTTTATGACCCAGGAGCCGGTTGGCCCTGTGGCCAAAGCACTGTTCCCTTGATTTAAGGGTCTTTGGTTCAACCCCTCATTAAAGCAAAGAGCTCAG
>JADBJO010004888.1:35000-37500 GCA_016801955.1 Conus betulinus
AGAGCCAACAATAGAATAAGTGAGATTGATGTGATGCATTTTAGATGTAGGAAAAGTGTGATTATATTTGGAAAGTGTGAAAAGCTAATCTTATGATAAGAACATCGGTGTTAGAACAAGCAGATGAATGTGGCTTGTAATTCTACATCTTAAAAAATATTGAAATGTGTGAGATTTGTAAACAAAAGCCATAGAAAACACGCACACATACACACATACACACATACACACTCTCTCTCTCTCTCTCTCTCTCTCTCTCTCTCTCTCTCTCTCTCTCTCTCTCTCTCTCTCTCTCTCTCTCTCTCTCTCTCACACACACACACACACACACACGTTCACACACACACACACACACACACACACACACACACACACACACACACACGTACACACACGCACGCACACACACACACACACACGTTCACACACACACACACACACACACACACACACACACACACACACACACACACACACACACACATACAGTGATTACACATTTCAATATTTTTTAAGATCTAGAATTACAAGCGCATACGCCTTGTGACCTATCTCTTTAACAAAGATGTCAGGGGAAAGAAAGGAGCAGGGAAACATGTACAAAACGCACTTTAGACATCTGTCGATGTTTCCATCCGTTTCTTCGCGTGAGTCAACTCACGAGAAATCTTCCCCCTTTTTTTTTATTCCGATGTCATTTCCGTCTGAAGGAAGATAATCATTAAATGTCGCTTCATTAACTTCTTATCTAAAACCCAGTGCCCCAATAAAACATGGTCCATCTCATTCGCTTTCTGTTATGAGAATCGACCTCTTCTCGACCCCCTCCCTCTCCCTCTCTCTCTCTCTCTCTCTCTCTCTCTCTCTCTCTCTCTCTCTCTCTCTCTCTCTCTCTATCTCTCCCCCCCCTTTCCCCCCACCCCCCTCTCCCCCGCCACTCATCCCCATCTTACATTTACCTCACTAGCCTCCATGTTCTATTGTAGCTCCATAGCTCCAGAGAGGCGATTTTGAGGTGAAGGTGGATACACAGATTTAAAGGGGGTCGTCGCTGTTCACAAAACAACTACGACAACGACAATTTAAAAGAAAAAGAAAAAAAAGAGCAACGAGAAGAAAAGGGAGAGAAAAAGAGAAAAAAAAGGGAAAAAATGAAAGGGAGAAAGACGAAACAAAGAAGTAAAATGTTGATCCTAAGTTCAACGCAGATTTGACACTTGCCATTCTACTCGTTCCTTCCTCGACATCTGGAGGTTTGATCTTTCTCTCTCTCTCTCTCATCTCTCTCTCTCTCTCTCTCTCTCTCTCTCTCTCTCTCTCTCTCTCTCTCTCTCTCTGTGTGTGTGTGTGTGTGTGTGTGTGTGTGTGTGTGTTGTGTGTGAGAGAGAGAGAGAGAGAGAGAGAGGGAGAGAGAGAGCTGTTCTCAGTTCACGAGGTGGCATCACTGTTCGGTCACTCTCACGAATTCTGTTTACTGTTGTTAATCAACTTTCTCCAGAAGGATTCTCAGCCATTTTCATACAAATTGCAAGAAGAGAACCTGTTGGTTTTGGTCAACATGTGGCCATTTTCTGTGGACCCGTCTTGCTTTTTTTTTATGTGGAAGCGGGCTAGAGGGTACTGTCACAGTATAGCGACCACTCCCTTTCAACACAGGCATGGGGCAGCTTTTGTGACCTTTTGTGTTCCGGGTGGGAGCGCTGACACTGTGTGGGAATGTGAAAAGTAACCCCCACCCCCACACCCCACACCCCAAGCCGCCCAAGGGGCGAAGCGTGCTGACACACGTTTCCGCCCGTCCCAGCCTTTCTTTCGACCATACCAAAAAAAAAAAAAAACAAAAACAGTCAGCTTCAGGGCAGGAGAGAAAGGACTCACAGCCTACCATCGCTGACGTCGTCCAGATTTTGACAGATCTGAGTTGCAAGTCTGACAACGGGTATGCCGCGCTAACCGGTCTAAATGACGTTGTTGTAACAGGACTCGGTGACCAGGCAGCCTGCTGCCTCACATAAAGTACAACGGATCTGCAACAGAGGAATGACATCTTGTCACAAGAGAACAGTGGGCGACAGAGGAAAGTGGACAGTCTGGTGGAGACATGCTCGGAGGACGACGGCGAGGGTCCTAAATCCAGGAGGAACAGCTAGTTCTCTGGCATTCCCCAGACCAACAGCAAGAAAATCTGGCAGCAGTTTGATAAAACAAACGTGGCATCCATGATGATGATCTGCAGTTTGATCGTGGCCACCAAGTGACAGGAGGGGACACCAAACCACCCACTGTAGCCAGGTTTATCTTTGACGAAGGCAAACGTCATGCAGCAGACAAAAAAAACCGAAAGGGTTATTAGTAGACATATCCTCTGGGGAAGACCATAATAGACAGATAGGAGATATTCGAAGCTTCTCCTGTCTTGAAAAAAAGCGAAACAGGAGAAGAAGGACGCATCGATGGTCTTCGATCACTTGACCATCATCGACGGGAATCGTCACGACTA
>JADBJO010004888.1:42500-57500 GCA_016801955.1 Conus betulinus
ACCTGAAGGAGACTGGTGCCTTCTGTCTGACCTGAAGGAGACTGGTGCCTTCTGTCTGACTTGAAGGAGGCTAGTGCCTTCTGTCTGACCTGAAGGAGGCGAGTGCCTTCTGTCTGACCTGAAGGAGGCGAGTGCCTTCTGTCTGACGTGAAGGAGGACTGGTGCCTTCTGTCTGACCTGAAGGAGACCAGTGCCTTCTCCAAGCTCCAGCACGTGTTGCCGAACTGTACCTACATCCTCGGTCGGGCCCGGCTCCGGGCACCTGCACAGTGTAGACCACAGGGAGGACTGGCGAGTGGCCAGATACCGACATCACTGAACACGCAGTGAGATGACTGCCAGTCAGAGACACAGCTGATGCACCCTAATGAATGGGACAGCCCTCGACGGTGGGGGCGTGGTGAGGGGAATACCAGACACACTGTCGTCAGTCCTAGCGATCAGAGTGCTGATGGTGTTTGACCCTTCAACACAGAGCAATCTACAGTGAGGGTTGTTTGGTGGTTGGGGAGGGTGGGCGAAGGCTGGGGGGGGAGGGGGGGTATGGAGCATTGGGGAAGGACAAAGATGGATTGGAATGTTTGGCAGATGGAGATGGATGGAGATGATTGTTGAATGAGGATAAAGATGGATGGGAATGTTTGGTAGATGGCAATGGAGATGGATGGGGTATAATTGTTGAATGAGGATACAGATGGATTGGAATGTTTGGCGGATGGAATGGAGATGGATTAGGATAATTCTTGGATGAGGATAAAGGTGGATTGGAATGTTTGGCAGATGGCGATGGAGATGGATGGGGATAATTGTTGAATGAGGATGAATTTGGATTTATGTTGGGCTGATGGAATGGAGATGGATTAGGATAATTTTTAACTGAGGATACAGATGGATTGGAATGTTTGGCGGATGGAATGGAGATGGATGGGATAATTGTTGAATGAGGATACAGATGGATTGGAATGTTTGGCAGATGGCGATGGAGATGGATGGCGATAATTGTTGAATGAGGATGACAGATGGATTGGAATGTTGGCAGATGGCGATGGAGATGGATGGGGATAATTGTTGAATGAGGTATGAAGATGGATGGGATGTTGGCGAATGGGAATGGAGATGGATGGGGATAATTGTTGAATGAGGATACAGATGGAATTGGAATGTTTGGCGAAGATGGCGATGGAGATGGATGAGGATAATGTTGAATGAGGATACAGATGGATTGGGATGTTTGGCAGAATGGAATGGAGATGGATGAGGATAATTGTTGAATGAGGATACAGATGGATTGGAATGTTTGGCAGATGGAGATGGAGATGGATGGGGATAATTGTTGAATGAGGATAAGATGGATAGAATGTTTGGCAGATGGAGATGGAGATGGATGGATGGGAATAATTGTTGAATTAGGATGAATGAAGATGGAATTGGAATGTTGGCAGGATGGAGATGGAGATGGATGGGATAATTGTTGAATGAGGATGAAGGGGGGATTGGAATGTTTGGTGGATGGCGATGGAGATGATTGTAGTGATCGTTGCATGGGGACATACATGCGCTGGGAAAGTTTGACAGATGTGGATGTAAATGGACAGGAATAATTGCTTGATGATGAAATAAATGGATTTGGAATGTTTGACCTGTCTGGATGAAGATAGACTGGGATGACTGTTGGATGGGCACAGACAGTCAGGAAATAATCGATGTGTATGAGAGGCATCTCCATTCTACATGCTCACATGTATTGTATTAGAATCTGATCTCTTGTATGCATACACACACACAGGTGGCCTGGCCAGCCTGCACAGACGTTGACACGGTATGTACAGCAGCAACCCATTCACCCATTAGGCACTGCGAGGATTCGAACATGCAAACCTTGAACTGAGAGGCCATCAGTGTCACCACTGGCGCATCGACTCCATCATCATCCAAGTCCTGTTTGATTGAATTTCACATGGCCCAGTAGTCTGTGCATCCATCATCCCCCTCCCCCCCTCCCCCAGTTCCACCCCCCCCCCCCCCACCCCACACACACACACACACATCCCCACACCACAGGCTCCTTAGGGTAACAGCCATTGTGGAGCAGTGGTTAGAGAGACGCGGACTTGCTGACTGACAGGTGGTTGGTTCGATTCTCATCACGGGTATTGAATGGTGACGATTTCCAGCCCCAACCGGTTCCTATTTAGAATGGAGTGTGCTATGGGTAGACTTGAACAGCGTTGTCGAGCTCCATCCACTTAATGGGTGCATCTCTTTCAGTGTTTCGTGCACTCGGACAGACATGTTCAAAGCCAGTTCTACGTTTCCAGGTGCATCCCTGGGAAACTGTCTTTCCCCAACATAGAATTGTGCCTTTTCACTATCCGCTTAAAAAAGAATCCCGAAAGCATCAAAGACTGACACAGACTACTACGTTTCAGCACAAATTGAGCACAGACTATACCATTTCAGCAGATCTCTGGCACAGACTATAACATTTTCAGCACAACTCTGGCACAGACAGCGCCATTTCAGCACAATTCTAGCGCAGACAATAGCATTTCAACAGAACTCTGGCACAGACTGTACCGTTTCTGTGCTGATTTTTTTTAGGTATGTAGGCATATACTATTATCTTAAGGTGTACCTTCAGGCCTAGCTGTGAATCGTGTATTTATTTCCGTAATGTGCTCTTTTTTTTTACCACATCTTGTTATGTTTTCGCCCTTTCCCTCCTACTTTTTGCGTTAAAAGAACCTTGATTGAAAAAAAAAAAATTATTTTCAAAACCTGGAACCCAAAAGTGTGAAATAGGTTCTCAAAGTAAATAAAAATGAAAAAAAAAAAACACTGTTTCAAAATTACGCGCCTTTGTGCTATAAAGCATGCACTTGAGACTTCTGAAAAGAATACAGTTTTAACTGCTTTTATATACATAGAAACGGAAAAAACACACCCAAAAAATGGTCCTAATTGTAGAGGAATAACAACATTGAAAACAAAGACAATAAAAGTTGGTGCACGTCTGAAGGCACCTTCAAAATGCATTAAGGTGTTTTTAATTGTCGCGGAAAAATGCCAAGAGGAAAACTGGCAGACGATCTGTGCATAAGAGGCATTACGTTACGTTCGCCGGGGTTCAGCAGCACTTGGAACATACCCAATGACTGAAATCGAGACAGGCGCACGTGCACCACGTCCCTTACTTCATCAACGTAAAGTTATACTCTGCATCTTTTAAATCATTGACGAACCAAATTAATCATCTGCAGCAGCCAGTCTGTTCTTGCCTCGTCGTAAAAGCTTAGAATTGACGATTTTTACTTCTCAGAACCGAAAGCATGATAATTATTTCTAAAGCCACGGAAGAGTGGAAGATCTTTCTCAAAAAAACAGGAGCCCTCAAACGGTGGCACTAGGTGCTCAAAATAGATACAAATCGAAAATCCCTGTTCCGAAATCACCTCGATACTGTTGCTGCGTATAGTCAACATTTGTGGCATCTGATTGCACTACAACATTTCAGTTGAACTGCTTTTGTTTGCATGTCCTTGGAGCAGTACTGAAAAACAACGTACACAAACACGATCACAGCTGTCGCACATTTGAAAGCCCTTTAGAGCATGTTCTGGTTAAGGAAAAAGCCATAGAAAAACATCACCAGAAAATCATGGTGGAAAAAAGTGAGCGCATCAGGCGCCGCATACCCATCCCCTCCCTCTCCCCTTCCACCTGCTCGGCCTAGCAACTTTTCCCCTAGCGTTCTTAATTGGGAAAATTATTACAATATCATTTCCAGCTCACCCACCTCCACCCCCCCCCCCCCCCCCCCCCCCCCCCCCCCCCCCCCCCCCCCCCCCCCCCCCCCCCCCCCCCCTACAGCTCTGAAGAGAAGTTTTAACTCACTGCCCCATCCTAGTCGAAGTTATCTGCCCATCATTTTCATTTTCCCTGCCTCTCTTTGCAGTTCCCCTTCCTTCCTTTCCAACCCTCCCTCTCTTTCTTTGCTTTTTCCTTTCTTTAATCTCTGTTTGCTTCCCTCTCTTTGCCTTATCTTTCCTTTGATCTCTGTTTGTTTCCCTCTCTTTGTCTTGTCTTTTTTTTAATCTCTATGTGTTTCCCCTCTCTTTGCCTTGTCCTTTGTTTAATCTCTGTTTGTTTCCCCCTCTCTTTGTCTTGTCCTTTCTTTAATCATTATTTCCTTCCCTCTCTTTGCTTTTTCCTTTCTTTTTCTCCATTGCCTCCCTTTGTGGCAGTTAAAGATGCAAAAGAAAATCGAGGAAGATCTTCAGTCAGGCCTGTTAGCATTTGTGGACCGACGAGACTGATACAGAGGACTGTCAATACAAACAAACACACAGATCTTGTTTGGCAGGGATTATTGTTCCAGTCAAAGCTGGAACAAAAGTAGTGAGAATGATGACTAATAGAGACTTCCAGTTATTCAACATGCAGTAGGTTATGTGGCATTTGGAAAGTAACCATGATGGGTTAGTTTCCTGGCAGAGTCATTGTGTTCCTGGAGAGCTACTTCTGTTGGCTTTACGTCTTCACAGAGAGGTTGTAGCTCCTCCTCAACATCTGAATGCAGACCCCGGTTATTCCAAGGAAATGTAATTACATCCGCGTTACAGGGGACGCGTTTATTATTGCAGACTATCTGTTTCAATCTATCGCTGTGTCTTCATTTCTTATCTCCAAAGGATCATAATGATTCTGTAGCTTTTTTTTTTTTCTTAATTGGCATCCAGTTTCATTAGCAGGCAAAGATTGTTTGGACCTGGAAGAAGTTCATAGAAATCTCTTCTTCATCTCCACAAATTCGACTTCTTTTCACGTAGTCTGCCTACACGTTGGGGAAGGGGTGGGGGGAGGGGGGGGAGGGTGTGGGGTGGTGAGATTGAGGCCAGGCTGCTGCTTTCCCACACTGCCCTACTGAAGGAAGTTTTTTTTATTTGCGGCATTCTTGAAACCGGTGCATTTTACACAACCACTAGAGGGCGTTTCTCTTTTTTCCTAGAGAGGCGGCAGGCTTCACGCCTCCTCCTTGGTTGATGACTAAGTATGGCACGCTAATTCTCCAACTGCCACGCCAACGCCGTCCGTGAGGAAGATTGGTGGCCGTCACGTGACTGTCACGTGACCGTCTTGTTCCCGACCTTTCCAGGCCTATTTGCACCATGATCTGGTCGTTCAAATCGCTCCTCCTGAATCGTCTTGCAACAGGCACTAAAAACTACCCCCGGGCCCCCCAGAAACAGAACATGGATAACTTTCTGACGTTTGAGGCATTGTAAAGAAGATGGAACGTTTAAAAAAAAAAAAGGAACATTCAGATATTCCACCTTTGTGGTTTGCGGCAAGGAAAGGTTGCAGAAAGTGGGAAAGAGAGTGTCAGCTGGCACGTTTTTCTGATCCCTTACGGACTGACGACTACATCTACAACTATCTGTGATGCAAGTTTGGATTTTGTTTCAGCTTCTTAACCGCCCTTCAGATCTAGACATTATATGCTACCTTTTGATAAAGCCAGCTGTGTGTGGCGACAACTGAAAAGATCTTCTTTACAGACTGCCGATAAACTTGTCAGCTTGAAGGGATCTATCAAGTATTCGAAGACTAGTACACATGAACACTTCAGTCGCTTCTGGTCATAAAAAAATCGGGGCTACTGGATTCAATCTACCCAACGGTGGCATTGCCAACTGCTCTTGAATACGTCTCCACTAGAAGTTGAACGAGACAGCTGTTCAGTGCCAGCGGGATGGCTTCACCCGGTCTTGCTCTCCATTCGACCTTGCTGAAGCAGTGATTCTGGGGACAGACCTGGGATTCTCTTCAGAGAGCACGTAAAACCTCATGGCGAAAGCCTGGCCGTGTCTGGGAGTTGTACTGTCTTTACTGTCATCTGAACAGCGAATAAGGCTGCGGGGTGCACACGGCAGTGCTTGATGGTGGGCGTTTAAAGCCGGTGGGCTCTGCAGTCATGAAATATGGGCTGGCACACCCATGGGAACGCTCCCGTGGAGGTTCTGTTGTGTCACACTTCCAGTGGCCATTACACAATGGCATCTGGCAAGAAGCAATTATGTCCTTGACGTCTTAATGGAATGCCCTGAGCGTGCCTGCACTCTATGTAAACACAGCGCAGGCTTCCGAGGCTAGTGCAAGATTGCTCCCAGCTGGTTTGTTCGGCAGTTAAGGACACTACTTCTTTGGGTTTCACCCGCACCTTAGAACGATGCAACTGCTGAGAATGCTAAATACCTATGATACACATAGAAGCCTCTCGATCAAGACTAACTCAGTCCACTGAGCTACAAGTTTGACAGACTTAAGTGGGTGACAAATAGCTGGCATGTTGACATAGTGTGTATAACTGAGTTAAGTAAACATGTGTGTGTCAGAATGGGGGTGGGTGGGTGGGTGGATGTGGTTGTGCTGTGTTTTTGTCACAGTGACACCACTGGTATGAGTGTGTGCAACTAGTCTTCATGTTTTTTAAACAGTAATGCCTTCAACTGCATGTGTGATCGCCTCTGTGTGTGTGTGTGTGTGTGTGTGTGTGTGTGTGTGTGTGTGTGTGTGTGTGTGTGTGGTGTTATTATTTACTATCATTATTAATTATTATTATATTATAATTGTAACCAGCATTATCTCCCTTTCACCTTCGGTTACACTCCGTAGCCTTTGTGCCCTCAGTTCGAAGAAGTAAGAGACCGTCTGTTCGTTCTTCGTTTTCATTGTCTTGAATGTTTGTTTGCCTTGCCTGAGGAAGACTAAATAGACCAAACCGCTTGTGTTTGTTTGGTAATTTGTTTATTCTTTCGCTTGGCAGCGCAGTCATTCTGCTACTCTTGTGTGAAATACTGTTTTAGGATTGGCTTTAGATCCGTGTGGTTTGCTATAGCAAAAGTAACAGCTCCACGTTGACTTCGAAAGCACCAAAGAGAAAGTCTGAAAAGTTATAAAGTAAACTAAAGGGGAAAAAAACACTAATCGTTCCATTCATCACCTGAAACTTGCGAACGCTCTGATTACTGATAAACAAGCTGTTGCTAATCTATTGTCCTTCACTATTGAACAAAAATCATCCACCAGAAAGAAACGGGCTTTTTTTTTTATAAAGCAAATAAATGAAAGAAAAGTATCCAAGTATGTTTTCTTCTAACAATACTGAAGACTATAATCTGTTCTTTTCATATCACCAACTTAAAGCAGCTCAGCAACTTATACTGGCCTTGATGACTTTCATTACCAGCATCTGAAGCATTTCCCAGAACCTCTACTCGGGACCCCCAAAACTCTGCTATAACTGTGATTTTTTACCCAAAAGTTCCTCAAAAAGTTTGAAGACAAACCCAGTTTCATTCCATCCTTGGGATTCATATTCTTTCCCTTTCGAACAGAGCAGACACAAACTTTTCGCAGTCGTGTGTGATTCCAACAACCCACCACGGATTTTCCTCACCCTGAAAACCGCTCTGATCTTGCATCACTGTGGAAAGGCTCCACCAGCACTCTGGTATATAAAAAAAAAACTTGTTGTTTTTTTTTTTTTGCCAAACTGTGTTCCAAAAGTCCATCTTTTCAACAAATATTCACTGATGGCTCCATATCTGAAGAGGGCTTTGCCTTTGCTGCACATTTCGTAACGGCTATTTCTGTCAGAGCTGTTCTCAACACGTTCCAACACACAGCTCTGGCCAGATTGCTGAGCTCACTGCTTTGGCCCTGTCTCTTCAACTGGTCTCTGAACCAAAGCATGACGACTTCCTCCTTCTCTCCCACTCCTTTGCTGTTGCGGTGGCCATTTGCTGGCCGTAACCTCAAACGCCATTTGCAGCTTAATTTGTTTGAACTGTACGCCTCTCTGAAACCCGAGGGTTACGACATTGTTTTTGTTTTGGGTTCCTTTTCATGTTCAAATTTGAAATAATGAAGCGGTTGATCGATTTGCCAAGAATGGCTCAAAGAAAGAGTGGATTAGAGTTTCTACTCCTTATACCGATTTCAAACCAAAAGTTCAAAGTTTGGCGAGAGGCATGGAACTCGCAGGCGGATGGGAAAAAAAAAACTCTTCCAAATTCACCCACACCTTAAAAAAAATACGTTTTTACCGTGTGCCACTGGCAGCCGTACAGAAGAAACAATTTTGTGCAGATTGCACACAAACAACTCATTTTACACCCACTCGTATCTTCGAAGAGGTGAAGAAATTCCATGGTGAATTGTATGTGATGCACCACTCGCTATAAAACATGTTACTGAGTTTGGGGGGGGGGGGGGGGGGACACACATTACGTCAGACACAAACACTTCACGGCAGACCGCGTGAAAATCCTCTTAAGAGACGTCCCACCTAATGCGATTTTTTGAGTTTCTGAAAGAGAAGAAGCATCTTTTACATGATCTTAGATTTTTACTGAAGAAAGATTTGTCAAATGTCCGGTGTGTTTCAGAAAATCTGTTTTAATTAGCTGTGTATGTATATGTTTATTTTTAAACTCTGTTTGAAGAATTGACTTCAACGAGGTGACAGCCCTGATATAGCTGTTTGTGGTTGGATGGGCTATATGTAACATGAATTAAATCGAATTTTGTAATAGAGAACCTTCGGGATCATCCCAAAATTATTTGCTTCACGTCGACATATAAAAAAAATAAGATGATGACTTTTATATTTGGAATATGAAATATAGCAGAATAACGTCAACAATATAATGCTGCTTCCAACAACAGTGTGTTGTGTGTATAATGTATAACTGCCAGTGATGTTGAAATGCAATATTCCATTTCACGTTCAGCAGTTTACGGCTAGGATATGTTTTAGTTCGACATGGCTTGACTAATCATCCATAACAAAAAAACCATTGTAGTTGGGGAAATGTATGCATATATTTCTATTAAGTTTTAAATGAGCAAGAAGATGTGTGTCTGTTACCGCCATAATGCAAAATTAAGGTTATCGCACTGGGACGTAAGAGACACCTGTCAGCAGAATGTACTCTATAACTGCGCATACTTCGTTTCTGCATTCACAGTTTGCATGTACATTCAAAAGTTTAAGCTTCGTATGTACATTCGTCTAAAAAAGTAAACTCACTAAACTCTCTCTCTCTCTCTCTCTCTCTCTCTCTCTCTCTCTCTCTCTCTCTCTCTCTCCTGTCCCCTCTTTGCAAAAGAAGGAGGAAGAGCAAAAGAAGAAGAGGAAGAGGAGAAGGAGGACGAGGAAGAGGAGGAGGCCGGGAAAGACAAAGAAGGAGAAGTTTCCAAACTTCCCTCTCGCCTGCTTCTTCTTCTTCTTCTTCTTCTTCTTCTTTTCTTCTTCTTTTCTTCTTCTTTTCTTTTTTGATGTTGTTGTTGTTGTTAGATGGCTTCAGCCAAGAGACCATAACAAGCATTACGACTCTTGCCAGGGTTCTGGCTTTTAGTCCAGCTCAGATTAAGGGATCATCCAGGCGCTCCGAACCGGAAGTCGTGTTGAAGAGAGATGGCGGCCTTTAATTGGCCCGGGCTTTCTCCCCATTTCTTCCCGATTTTAGTGGGCACAGAGTGCGGCGAGAGATGGATGCCAAATGTTTTCGGTCGAGATACGGGGCTGGCACAGATTTTCTGGCGTTGTTTTATGTCGTAAAGGTGTCTGTCTGTCTGTCTGTCTGACTAGTCGTGTGTGTGCGTGTGTGTGTGTGTGTGCGTGTGTGTGTGTCTGTCTGTCTGTCTGTCCGTCTGTTTGTGTCTATGTCTGTGTCTGTCTGCGTCTGTATGTCTGTGTGTATGAGTGTGTGTGTATGTGTATGCCTGTTTGTCTGTCTGTCTGTCTGTCTGTCTGTCTGTCTGTCTGTCTGTCTGTCAATCGATCTATACGCCACCTCTATACCGTAGCTCTACTCACCTGTCTTTCGAACGACTTGTCTGTCTGTCTGTCTGTCTGTCTGTCTGTCTGTCTGTCTGTCTGTCTGTCCGTCTGTCTATCCATTAAACTTGTTTGTTTCCTTCTTTCTATTTTTCCTTCGCTCTGCGTGTAATTCTTATCTTTTCAGCCCCCCCCCCCCCCCCCCCCCCCCCCCCCCCCGTCCCTGCCCTCCACTATGCTTCTCCATTTCCTTCAAGTGTTTTCTGTCATTTTTCTTTTTGTTGTTATCGTTGATGCTACTGCTGCTGCTGCTGCCTTCCTTGCAGCTCAGTGGTTATCGTTTTGTTTTTTACCTATAAATGATATTCTGCTTAAAACACTCGTTGTTGATAACAGGGCTGTTCTTTTTTTTTTTACAGAGACTAAATACTGAGCAATAGAGAAGCGAAAAAATGAGCAGTACAAAAATAAAAAATGAGCAGTACAAAAATAAAGAAAGAAAGAAAACTGAGTAACAGAAAGAAAGACCGAAGGAGAAAAGAAAATAAGAAAGTAAGAAATGTGGAGAAATAGAAAATCGACAAGAAAAAATATGTTTAAAAAACGGAGGAAAGCAAAAAGCTACAGACAAGTAAAACCAAGATAGAAAAAAAAGGAAGGGACAAAAAATACGGCCCAAGCAGATACCACGTAGAGAGAACAAAAAATAATTGATCAAACTTGGAAGTTACGTTTCTGTCATTAATTATTCAGTGCCTACACAGAAGGAGTCAACAAAACAGAAATAAACACATGCACAAAAAAACCAGCCATTTATCACTGAAAAAGGCGAAAAAACAAGGAAGTCATTCCAACAAAATCCACCAGAAAAATAGATTTGTTTTAATCATTTTCTGCAACTGTCGTTATTTTTTTTCGTATGAAACATTATATTTCTGTTTAGATCGATACATACATTCTTAAAAATTGCACGTGAAATGGAGAAAGTTCACTGGATTGATTAAACGAGTCTCACGTGCGAGTTTGAAGCAACGCACATGTTCATTCTGGGTTTTTTTTTTTCTGACTGCTAAATTAGCAGTCTTCCCAAAACTACAGATAATGCGCGTGGGTATTTCCAAGCAAGGCGGATGGAGAAAGCACATTTCAGCGGTAGGCTGTTTTAACATAGAGCAGCATTAAAAACGATTGACCTAGCTTCCCTAGTATCACAAGATCAAAGAGTAGTGTGTGTGTGTGTGTGTGTGTGTGTGTGTGAGAAGAAACCATATGACGAGATAGACCGCAGAAGGTAAAGAACATCCTCTCTCTCTCTCTCTCTCTCTCTCTCTCTCTCTCTCTCTCTCTCTCTGTGTGTGTGTGTGTGTGTGTGTGTGTGTGTGTGTGTGTTATGCAAATGTTCCGGAGTATAAAATATTACCCTTCAAGGGGGGCAGGCCGCATACAGGACAGGACTTCTAAACTGTCGTCCGCTGTCAAGTTTGTTTCCTTTAACTTGCACCTTCTGACTGGCCCTAGGGCCGCGAGCCTTAATCACTGTGTGGGCGGATGTCTGCCTAAATCACTGTGTGGGCGGATGTCTGCCTAAATCACTGTGTGGGCGGATGTCTGCCTAAATCACTCAGTGGGCGGATGTCTGCCTAAATCACTGTGTGGGCGGATGTCTGCCGAAATCACTCAGTGGGCGGATGTCTGCCTAAATCACTGTGTGGGCGGATGTCTGCCTAAATCACTGTGTGGGCGGATGTCTGCCTAAATCACTGTGTGGGCGGATGTCTGTCTAAATCACTGTGTGGGCGGATGTCTGCCTAAATCACTGTGTGGGCGGATGTCTGCCTAAATCACTGTGTGGGCGGATGTCTGCCTAAATCATCACTGTGTGGGCGGATGTCTGCCTAAATCACTGTGTGGGCGGATGTCTGCCTAAATCAGATGGGCAGATGTCTGTCTAAATCACTGTGTGGGCGGATGTCTGCTTAAATCACTGTGTGGGCGGATGTCTGCCTAAATCACTGTGTGGGCGGATGTCTGCTGAAATCACTGTGTGGGCGGATGTCTGCCTAAATGACTGTGTGGGCGGATGTCTGCCTAAATCACTCTGTGGGCGGTTGTCTGACTAAAAATCACTGTGCGGGCGGATGTCTGCCTAAATCACTGTGTGGGCGGATGTCAGCCTAAATCACTGTGTGTGCGGATGTCTACCAAATCACACTGTGTGGGCGGATGTCTTGCTGTCAGCTGGCAAACATAGGTTATGAATCTCAGAGGTCTTTTTCGCTCACCCAGATCAAGCTGAAAACTTTCATCAGCCGCTGCTGCCATTGCATTCAGGACTGGTTCTCATCTTACAAGAAATTGAGGATGATTCATGGGATCCCAGGCTGGTTAAAAAAAAAAAAAAAAAAGCTTGCTCCAGCCACTATGGCAAGGACTGGCTTCGAAGCCAAATTCTTTGAAGATGCTGGATAGGCCACCGTAGTTCTCAGTCTTAAATATGTACGCTGTCTCAAGTCTGATTTGTATGACTAGGATATTTTGTTTTGATGAAGGGGGTTATAGTATTGTATCCGGTCTCAAGCTACCGTTTGTGGTGATTTCTGTTTTATTTCCTCATTCAGGAAGCTACTCTGTGCCGTTCAGTTCACTCACAGCATCCAGTAAATGCCACTTTGATGTACCTGATTGAAAGTTGTTCCAGACCATGATTTGCTGTCTCCCGCTATATATAACATCATTGCCGGTGGCCCTATTGTTGCTGTTTTTTTCCCTATGGCAGAACTAAAGATATATACACACCTACAATTTCCTTATGTGTGTTTATTGTGCTTCCGTGTATACCTTCTGTGTGTCCTTTCTTTGGGGTTAGCGCTGCTGTGCACGAGCTCAGAACGTGTTCACTGTCTGCCCTGGAGAAAGTGGACAAGCGAGGTCATCTCTTTTCCCTCATTTCACCAGGTTCGCGCTTAAGGGGAGAAGGTCATATGCAGACCTGAGGATTGAGCTGATGCCATGAGGGGCCATGCGTCACATTTTCAACAGAAACCCCTCTGGACTGCACTTTCCCACGAGGTCCATTGCCCCTGCTGGCCTTGCCGAGCTGCTTTCTGCATTCTTCTCGTATCCTATTCTTTCTTTGTCTACTTTGTTACTGATTGTGTTTGTGCTGCTCCTATTGCTTTCGGCCACAACTTATTTCCTCTCTCTTCTAGTCTCTGTCCAGAAGCTGTGTCTTGTTGTTGACCTGGTTTTGAGGTTTTCCTGTTTGGGCTGGACTGGTCTGACTACCTTATCTCTGCACGGTTAATAAGCTTGCACTCCCTCTGTCAGTTTCTCCACCGTAGATTTTAGGGGGTAGCTTCCGTTTTGTTTCGCAGCTGAGGAGTACAACATCACTGCGACAAGCTGGACTTCCAAGCCATTTCATTCCGTACTTGTTGATGTTGGCTTCATCGAGTCCATTGCACCAGTGTTGATATTGTTTCATCGTGGGGGCCAGAGTAGCTTTTGGATCAGGGCATGGATTGCAGGCACCACACTTCGTGTGTGTCAGGGAGGCCACACTGGTCCATTACCTGCAGGCTTTATTCTAGTTGACATTCAAGGTGAGGTGACAAAGTCGTCTTACAGCCTCAGTGCCGTGTGTGTTTCATCTTCATTGTTGGAAAGGACGGTTATGTCATCCATGATGGCTTTTAGAAGTATTTTTGTCGTCAGTTTTCGAGATCTGCTGGACCTTTCCTGTTCTTTGCTGCTTTCATGATGACATGTATTGCTGACACGAACAATATTGCACAATCCATTGTTATGCTACCTTGATAGTTGATCAGGTCCTTTGTATATTCCTTTGTTGATACCCTTATTGAGAACCCTTGAAAAATATTTGATTAGCATTTCTCAGATGTTCTTTGAGACATAATACATTTCCCGATCTACCTAAATCATCTAATGTGGAACTACCCATATGCCTTTTTTCAGATCAGGCAACAGTGCGTCGACGTCCATTTTGTCTGCTAATCTCTTCTGATTGCTTTTTAATCATGGTGCCATGTTTCTACACAACCAGTCACTCCGGGGCTCCTCCTTGCTGTTGTTACATACCCAAGTTCTCATTTTTGTCTGCCATGACAGAAGATTTTCCCCTTCAACGTTCAGAAGGGACAATGGTCAGAACTGGTTCATATTACTCGACTTCTGCTCTACTGAAGTCTACACTCTGTCAGTTGTCATCCACTGGCTAGTCATCAAGTTCCTCTAGACTGATCTGAACAGATTGTGGAGCCTCTCAAAGACGCTAGGCGACTTCTCTCACAGTGCGTAGAATATTCCCTAAAGCACAGGCGATGGTGTGGCTCTGGCTTTCTTAACCATGTGTTGGTTGCTTTCCTTTTCATCTTTCCTCTAGGCGCCACTAGCTGGCATCAAAGTGGGAGAATTCAAGTGGTGTCTTGCAGTGAGGATCGCCATGTTTTTTTCTGAGATGCTGATCAAGAGCGTTTTGAATCTGTCCATGCATATTGCCCCTGATTTTGACTGAATGAATAGTTTCCTGGTGAACTGGAAATCATGGGAAAAACAGTTAGGGGTTGTTTTTGTTTGGGGATGGGTTGGCTGGAGGAGGGGGGTATCTTTAGAGAGGAGGAGGGGTCCAGTTCTCCTCCTTGCTGAATCCACTTTGCTGAGGACACTGTGATTCACTTTCGGCAGGATTTCTTGCTGTCCAAGGTGTGAGGCACCTTGCATCTGTTTCTTGACATTCTATTTTCTTTCGGATGTTATTTATTCTCGTTAATATCTTGATTTTTAGGACGTGTTTTTATCTGTGACTGTCTCGGTCCACAGACGTCCCCAACAGTGACATAGATAACGTCTGTAAATGTGCCCAGATGGTATTCCAGCGTTTTCTTTCCTGTAAAGTCATCTAGTCTACGGACATATTTTTTCATCCGATATCTGTCTTGTGTTCTTGCATTTGCAGCAAATTGACTTTTTGGCGTTTGGCATCACGAGTCTGTGCATATCCTCGCCTGAATCAGCAGCGGGGAATGTGTTTGGCACTGTAGTTTGAACCTGGCCTTGTCTTCTTCGATTAATCATTTTTTCTGGCGCAGTGCGCAATTACTCATTTATCAGTTTTCATATAGCTTTTGTTGTCCCGT